>CM042883.1:20113494-20321494 GCA_023653495.1 Melastoma candidum | reverse complement strand
CAATTAGAGCAAAAGAATCCACAACTGGCTTGAACTTTATCCAAGGGAAGCTTGACATCAAATAGAGTCGATATTTTAAATTACCATTTCCGTTTTACAAATGAAAGCTTCCTGTATGAAAAATTAATATATTCATCTACCAATTAAAAAAGAACACTCCAGAATGAGAGGACAAGGCGACAATGTGCCTCCAACTCGCCAAGCAAGATACCAGTTGTTCATGTTAAGATATGCGCTGACTTACAATATAAGTATTTCCATCCTAAGCAGACCTTTATCTACCAACGTAATAAGGCATGCACAAATCGCAAATGACCATATCGACTAAGTAGACTGACTCACCTGGACAACTTCTTCATTCAGCATGGCACATTTAGGCACTTGATCCTTCCCCACGATACGAATATAAGCCCTAGATGACTTTCTCATCTCCGCAATCACAGCACCACCCACACCAAGAACACAACCAATTTGGTTGGAAGAGACCAGTATTCTAGCAAGCACACTGCCGTCATTACTATTTGCGCTGGCACCGAGAATTCTCTTATGCACACGAACAAGTGCATCTTGGATAGGAGAAATCCGGTCATCCGGATGCTGAGAAGTGGATTTTGAATTTGTAAGAGGGGTATCTGAACTAATAGAAAATATAACACGACCTAGAATGTTTGAATACAAGAAATGAAAAAGATCCGAGTGTTACTACATACAGCTGGTCCTGAGACGACAATAACACGCTCCTCGGAGTCAGGAACACCGTCCATAATTGTGATCTCACTGCCTGTCTCTTGCTTAATAGATTTTATTCCTGTTCCACCCTTCCCAATCACACTGCCTACTCTGTCACCATTACAGAGAATTCTGAAGCTCAACATTGGTAATGGAGGGTTCACCAGACCAGTTAGGAAACCATCTTTCGAATGACCACCCCGACCAGGATGACGGCCATTCCGTGAACCATACTGTACGTTCGAGGAATGTAATGATGACGAGATTGCATGTGATATGGGATGAGATTGAATCGTTGATTGAGATGATGGTCCAGAAGACTTGACATGAGCATCCAGAAACGGAAATAAATTTTCAATAATTTGCTGACCAACAAGTTCAAGGCCTTTCCTCAATACCCCAGACTCCCCAGAAATCTGTCGCAAGACAATTACGAATCTCAAAATATTAAGAATGAGAACAGAGGACAAAAGAAAAATAAACCATGTGGTATTTCAATCATGTAACAATTCCCAAAGAATCTCTAAAATCAACAACGAAAGGTCAACACTCAGGCGTACAAGATAATGATTGTATGTGGCAAAAAACGCCAGCACTGACCTGAACAACTTCATCAGAAGGTAGTGCACATCGAGGAAGATCATCCCTACGAAGAATCTGAATCTGAGCACCACTGACTGTCATCATCTCATTGATTGCCATGCTATCATTCTTGAGAAGGCAACGCATTTGAGAAGAGTCCACCAGCAACTTCAAGACAAGGGATGATTCATCACTGTCTTTATCCCCATCATCAACCTTAGTTTCTTTACCAGATTCAAGATCAACCAACTTATCAAAAATAAAAAGGAGAGCTTTCAGCACACAAGAGGCCATCCTTTCATGCCTCAGTCTTTTAACGCGGAGGCTTTCCTCATCTTCACAATTTTGGATATCCTTGGCACTGCCACACTCATTTCTCTCCTTAGCTTCTCCATCATTATCTTTAGTCTGGCCACCATCAGCCCTCGACTCTCCATCATCGTCCATATTCTCTCTATCATCATTTCTAGCATTTTCATCAGGATCCTCATTCTCTCCACCATCTTCCTTTCCCGTCGTCTCTCCGTCCGCACCCTTAGCATCACCATCACCCCTGTCTGCCTCAACACCATCTTCTTCGCTAGGCTTGGTCCCCAACTCCTCCATATCGCTGGCCGTGACGACTATCACTCTCACATCGCAATCCGGAGTGCTCTCTCTAACCGAAATCACAGCACCAGTGTCCTCCATAATCCGCGCTATAATCTCATTGCCTTCTCCGATGAAAGCATCTATTCTCGAAGCAGGGCAAAGCACTCGCAGTCGCAAGGCGACCCCTTCCACGGAAGATCCGTCCTCCAACACCTCTGAAACCTTCTGCCTCTTCTCATCACCACTAGCATCCGCACCATTTTCGTCCGCAGGCCTCTTGGAAGGCGTCGCCGACGACATACTGCTAAGTTACACCACCGATCAATGACTTGGCAACTCACCGAAAATAAGTAAACAAATACCACAAAAATTAAAATCTAACTAAAAAATGAAAGAGGAAAAACAGACCCGCGTTGATTTGAGGATCGCTAACGCAGCGAAATCGGAAAGATTCGTGATCTAGGGTTTTTGGATTGGACCGGCGGGGGGAGTGGTGAGTCGAGTCGCGGGGGATGGCATATGGAGAAGACGAATAACGTTACCCTGTCATGGGCCAACAGGCCCAACTTTATATGGGCCAAGTACGATAGACGGTAGGCCCGAATATCGTGTTTGGTATGACGACGAACCATTGGACTGCCCGTCCGCAGCAACACCATTAAACGTGTTTTACTGTCTTTATTACTTTTTTTTTATCAATTAGGGTAAAAATGTCTTTTACTTTCCCCTTCTTTTGTTTCTGTTTCTTTACCATTCCTACTACCAATACCAATCACATGATCCCAATGTTTCTATTAAGCCATGATTAGTTCTTTTCCTTAAGAAGTATGCGTTTTTTTAATGTTAGTTTGATATATTTACAGATTTTCATATAAATAATAAAATTACTAGTAACAAATTAATTTTTAAATAATGTAAAAGGGTAGTAAAGTAATTTAAAAAGTTAAAGTATGGTTAATCATGTTCATGAAATTGACGGGAACAACTTGTTTCAACTTGAGAGTATCTTGATCCTGGCAAAACGGCGTCGTCTGCTTCATGTTCTTTCTTCTCCAATCCACTGCCAGGCTGGACACAGCTGTCTGACCTCTTTCTGACTCCCCCCCCCCCCCAACACCCCGTCCCGTCACCCATTTCTCCTCCTTTCCCTCCCCCTGCACCACAACCGCCACCGCCAACCCACCTAACTCCATGTCTACGGTGCCGCCGTCGTTGTAACCACTCGCCGCCATGGACCCCTGCCCTTACCTCCGAATCTCCGTAGGCAACCTCCACCTCCACCTCTCCCCCCTCGCAGCCGCTGACCCCCTTCCCCCTTCCCCCTCCGCCGATCCTCCCACGCGCTTCTGCCTCCTCAAGCTCCACCATCTGCCACGTCTCTTCTCCGTCCTCCCCTGTCACCCCTCTCCCTCCTGCTCCGCGACCTTCCACCTCACCGCCCCCGACCTCAGCCGTCTCTCCTCCAAGCAGTCGCCTTACCTCAGTGTCTCCATCTTCTCTTCCCCCCGTCATTCCCCCTCATGCGCCGGGGAGCTCATTTCGTCCCGCTCGTCGGCAAAGATGATCGGGAAGGTTCGCGTGCCACTGGATTTGCAGGCGATTATCGGCAGTAATAGTAACAGGGCTTTGGTCCTGCATAGTGGTTGGGTGTCTCTTTGGTACCAGAGGGGTAGTAGGAAGAAGAAGGACATGGAAGGGAAGCTGCATTTGGTGGTCAAGGCCGAGCCGGACCCACGGTTTGTGTTCGAGTTCGAGGGTGAGCCTGAGTGTAGCCCTCAGATCCTTCAGGTTCAAGGGAGGGTTAAGCAGCCCGTATTCACTTGCAAGTTCAGCCTCCGCTCCACAACCGTCGCGGACTGTAATCACCAATCCAGGTCGGTAATGCTGGCGAAGTCTGATTCTTCCGGCAATTTCATTGAATTACTGGGATTGTTTGTTACTACTTTTAGCCCTCGAGGGTTTTCCTATGGTGACCTGAGTGCCTTGTCGTTCGATTTTCCTATTCGGAGGGCCTTGAAATCTGCCGTGGGCCACTTTTACCACTTTTTACTGTTGGTTGCCTTTGCTTGATTATCAATTTTGTCTCAAAAAATTGTGACTTTCACGCCATTAGATTGCCTGTAAAGCCCTCAAAGTCAAGGAGTCTGGCTTCGTTGCGGTGACCCACGGTCTAGAATGATGGGAGTCAATTTTTGCAGGACGATGCCAATGGAGCCCAGCTGCACTCGGAACTGGCTGAGCTCATTTGGCAGCGAGCGGGAGAGACCCGGGAAGGAGCGTAAGGGATGGTCGGTGACTGTGCACGACTTATCTGGGTCTCCAGTAGCTATTGCCTCGATGGTCACTCCATTCGTTGCATCACCTGGCACAGACAGAGTGAGCCGGTCAAACCCGGGATCCTGGCTCATCCTCCGCCCGGGAGAGGGCACATGGAAGCCATGGGGACGGCTGGAGGCATGGCGCGAGCGGGGGGGCAGCGACTCCCTTGGCTACCGCTTTGAGATAATCCCAGATTCGGCAGGCACTGGAGTCATCATTGCGGAGTCCACTGTGAGTTCAAGAAAAGGTGGGAAGTTCCTCGTGGACTTGGGTGCAAACAGTGGAGGAGGAGGAGGAGGAGGAGGAGGCGGGAGTAACGGCAACTGCAGCGGTCGGGTTACCCCGGGGAGCGTGGCATCGCCCGTCTGCAGCCCTAGGGGAAGCGGGGATTACGGCCACAGCTTGTGGCCCTACTGCATGTATAAAGGGTTCGTGATGTCAGCTAGGGTGGAAGGGGAGAACAAGTGCAGTAAGCCGAGGGTGGAGGTGAGCGTGCAGCACGTGAACTGCACGGAAGATGCGGCGGCCTTCGTGGCGCTGGCAGCCGCGATCGACCTGAGCATGGACGCATGCAGGCTATTCTCGCAGAGACTGAGGAAGGAGCTTTGCCAAAATCAGAAGTCGCTGGCTTGATGTCAATGTCATGGTCATCAACCCCAATTGCTTCTCTTCAATTTCTTCATGGTGTTTTTTGTTTCTACCTTTGCTCGGGGAGGAAACAGTGGGCAGTGGGCACTCCCCACCGGGTACGGTGGATTTTCAGCAATTTTTACTGCTGGAAATCCGGATTGTGAACAGCTGTGGGTGGGGAGGGAGGGAGGGACATAATCATCGGTGGGTGTCTAGGCTTAAATGGTAAGAAGAAAGCTCTGTTTTTTTTTTAGTAAAGGTTGGGTTGGTCATCCTTTTCCTTTGGGGTAGTGCTTTTTTGTTTTTAAATTGTTTTAGTCAATTGGGTATATAACCCTATTCCTGTCTATCTATATGTATATTGTATATATCTTATGATTAAGGAGTTGAATTTAGAAATGTGAGATTTGAGGCGTTTGGTTTTTTGGGAAGGAGCTTTTGGACATCCGTGCCTTATTTTTTTGATGCTGTGGCTATGCATGGCAGTTCAAACGTGTCCGACTCTAAGTTTAGGGCACATTTGGTTTTTGAAAAAATGGGTTTTCCATTTTTGTGTTTTAGTACAATGAGAATATCTTTTCTACAAAGATTTTCAGTTTTTTCTTTTATCTGTGTTTCAGAAAAAGGATAGGGGAAAAAGAAAACGATCATGGGCTTTTATTTTTTGAAAATTGAAAGCAGTCTTGTATCTTGGTTAGGTGTCGGAAGTGAGCTGTATGTCATAAAATCTTTCTGGTATTAAGTTGCCGGCAAATGAGGTGGCCTCCATTTGTGTTTAGAAATGCTTATAATTTCTCTTTTGTTTTTTTAAAGGAGGTGTAAGGTTTGGTTGGGTGTGCCAAAATTTCGCAGGTAAGGCTGTGATTGCTGGTGGTTTTTCCCAAACCTATTCATATCTCAATCTCAACCGCTTTTTTTTCTCTACCTACCGAAACCACCATCAGCATCCAATGTGTATCACGATTTTATAAAATCCAATTATTTGGTAATTGGTTGGGCGGATGGATGGATTGGGCCGGCCATTCATTAGAGTTGCGTTGGATATAAATAAATCAAAGGCAAAAAATTAAAAAAAGGGTGCCGGCTGGCTGGCCGACGGTAAGCGTTCAAACACCGAGTTAAAGTTTGAAAAATGAAGAACTCGAAGTTTCAAGCACCCAAGGATTAAACTCGACTTTTGAAATTCTGAGTCGGTAACTCGTATTAGAAACACCTCTTGTTCGGGCTATAAAGGGGTCCGTAGCGCCCCACCTCATCCCCTTTGTCTACATAGCTAAAAGAAATGACTTGTATGATCTTCGTGGAATTAGCGGGAAAATATTTTATCTTCTCCGCAGACAGCTAACAGAATCTTTTACTTCGAGGTTGACCCCCTGAAATGCCTAGTAGTTCGAACAAGTTCTGTTTTCCAATCAGAAAGAGGAAGCCCAACCGAAGATGATGAAGCCCAAGTTCATAATAAGAAACCCCCAAGAACATGGTTTCCTTGGGAAAAGTTGGTAGTCAAAATGCTGTAACAACAATCGTATCTTTATGCCCCGCTCATTTCGCATGAAGGGCAAATAGATGTGGGAGGATGGCTGCCGCGTTCACGGAGCATCTGCAAATCCCGCTTCAAGACCTTGTTCTCTTCCTGTAGGGTTTCGCAGCATTTCCTCAGTCGCTCGCACTCTGCCTTCGTTTGCTTCAGCTTCGTCCTGTCAAAAACAATAATGAACTTATAAAGTGAAGTTCACGTTGTGTCATTCCATGTAAACGGATGACTTTCGTAAAATCGGTGTACCCGTTGAGCTTCTTCGTAAGGGTAGTAAAGTACGGTTTACGATATCATGTACGATTTTACGGAACATACAAAAGCATTGTACGACATCCGAGTGAAAACACTGAGCGTGCACACACCTCGCTCTTCTGTTTTGAAACCACACTTCCACTTGACGAGGCCTAAGTTTCAGCTTGTTCCCCAAATCCTGCTTCTGTTTCTACACTTGCGAAAATTCACCCTGTTAGCATTGAATCGAAATTTTGTTTCCTTAGCAACATGCCTGGCTTAACAAGGATTATTCCTTACGCCGTTAAGCGTCTTGTTCACCCTGAAGTACTCCTCTAGGACAGAGATCTGTTGGGTCGACAACTTTAACTTCTTCCTCTGTCCGGCGTCGTCCTCCGCCGCTTCAACTTTCTTTGCCTCCTTTGTAAAGGAGATGTCTGCCATGGGGAAGGGTATGTCCACGTCACAGAGAGGGGTAGAATTCGAGATCCCCGACATCAGACACAGAAAGTCATCACCACCACCGTCGTGATCGGACGGCGAAATCGTTCCGCTCCTCCTCCGATTCTCTTGGTCACGAACATGGTCGTAGCACGATAGGCTGAGATCGAGGCTCGACGTCGCACAAGCTTCGTCTTCTTCCATAAGCAAAAGCGAACACAAATCCAATCCAAATCGAGAAATTGGACATAGGGATGACAATTTTATGTACATATATATACAAAGAGAAGATCATGGGAATGATTATATTGTGTTTAATTTGGTTTGATGGAAACTTTCGAGATTTGTTCAATAATGAATCTAAAAATTTCTATGATTAGCGGGTGTTTGTTTCCTTAAATACATCGAAACTATTTTATTATAATAATTATATGACTACAATTTTTTTTATATTCAAATATTTTGTTCAACCGATTCAAATTTAATTACCTTTTCTTACCCCCCTAATCTCTTACTAATCAAATATTAGTAAATAAAAATAATAATAATTGTCAGCAATGATATTCATATATATTCTCCCCGTTATCATTGATCAGTTAATTATAATGGAAAACTAAATATATTCTGATACTTGAGAGATGAGATGTGAAGTGATCGAATAGAAACGACACCGCCTTTTTCTTTTGCCCCTCCTTCTTATTCGGCCCAACCCTGTTTCGTTGTCAATCGTATTATTTCGTTGGGATCCATCGTTAAAACTTTGACGTGATTAGGATATTTGAGTTTTGTTCTAATACGACGTTGGTTTCTAAATTATTTCGCCAAATAACCTCGTAAGTTTAAAAATTTCTCAGAAATCAGCTTTACAAAGGCCGACTTTGATTCGAAGTCGGTCTTACAAAGGCCGACTTTATATCATTCGTTCCATCCGCATAAAGTCGGCCTTACAAAGGCTAACTCCATCAAAGAGAAAAAAAAAAACTTCGACCGGAGTGAAGGGAGACAAAGGCTTTCTCAAGGGTGGTTGGGTTTCCCCACTACGGGGTTGTGTCAGTCACCTCCTCAAACTTTTTTGGTTTTCTATTTTTGTGTCAGTCACCCCATCCCAAACCCCCTCACCCTGTCCAACTTTTAGTTTTCCTATTTTATTTTTTATGTCAAGTCACCCCAACTCCCTGATTTGGAAAAGTCTTCCTAAGATTGTCCCCTCCACTCGCATAGAAGGTCTTTTTTACTTACTAAGGTCGACTTTTTTATTGTCTTATGAAAATCGGCCTTACAAAGGCCGACTTCATGTGGGCGGGACGAATGACATGAAGTCGACCTTTATAAGGCCAACTTTGGTTAGAGGATTACGAAATCGGTCTTACATGAAGGAAGTCGACCTTTGTAAGGCCGATTTCACTAGGTTAGTTGACGAATTTCCAAACTTAGGAGGTTATTTGACGAAATTATTCGTGGACCAACGTTATTTTGGAACAAAACACTCTTCTCTTTTTCTTTTCATCACCGTCCCCATCATCATCATCATCTCCACCGTCCATCACTGTTTGAGTTTGAAATCCTTTCTCGTCGACTTTTTCTTCCCCACCATTCTTTGGAGTTCGATTCCTCGGTATTTACATTGTGAACATTTTCTTTTTGTCGGTCGACGATGATGCCCGAAGACACGTATTTGAGGCTGGGCCGTTGCTGTACGGGCCAGTCTCAGGGCCTTTTAAAAAACAACGCTTAGGCCCATAACCAAAGCCAAGCCCAACCCAAACCCCTCCCCTCCTAAAGGTGCATCATTAGCATTACATCATGGGATGAATGAAAGAAAAACCATTGCCCTCACACATTTGAATAATAACACAATTTAATTAAACAATTAAAAAAAATGGGAGAGGGAATTCTCGTGGGCAACTGATGATGTTCCCAATAAATAATCCCCCAGATTAGAAAAACTAACAAAGAGAGTGTGTATATCATTGTCAGTGCCACTGGCCAAACAGCCAGTTTTATGGTCGTATTTTTTATATCTCGAGGGGAGGGAATCGTTCGTCCCTTTGTATCTTGTCACGATCCCATCCCACCCCAATTGAAATCATAATCTATTTTTAAATTCATCACGGGCCCAAACATTCTCATCTCTCAAACCTCAGCTACGACTACGAGTCAGTTATTTCCAAGCAGAATTAAAATAAAGATCCTCGTTTATAACCCTCCCCCCAAACAGCCTGGATTAATCTTTCAGCAGCTTCAGAAGGGTTGGGGTGTGTGTGTGTGTGTGTGTGTCATTTTGGTGTTTTGCATTGGGATTCATGCGGTCGCCTTCTTCCCGGGGGAGGATATTCTCTCCTCTCCCTCTTCCTCTTCCCACTTCCACATTCGCCTTTACAGATGGGCATCGTTAAACAAAACAAACTACCAGGGAATGAATCTCTCCACGGTTTAATCATTTGTCCTTGCCACGAATTTGTTAATGTTGTTGTCCTCGTCGTCGTTCCAATGCAGTACTCGCATGTCGTAGCGAAACCCCCCAAACACACACGCACACGCACCCCACCCACAGATGCAGAAGCCGACGACGCCTCCTTTCCTATGAGATAAGATGTCGTAACATCATCGGAGTCGTACTGAGCAGTAACCTAAAGGAGATTCATCATCATCATAGTCTCATCAGCACGAATCATCATCAATCACTCCCACGAAATAATGCAAGTAGTAGGGCTGAATAATTGATGTTTCTGCTTCTATTTCTTTTTGGCCAACTTGACTCTCCCGTGATTAAATATTGCCGTAATTAATTGACATTTTCGGAGACTGATGCACACACGACCACTGTTTTCAAGCCCTAGAAGAAAGGGGAGGGAGTCGTCATCGTTTGCCACCCTTCACTTGTTACACAGACCGCATTAAATGGCTCGCAACTGTATTTTCGGATAGAAACCATGGAGCAGTTAGTCTGATTATTGCTTTTCAACCCAGTCCCGCTCGTTCCACTGTTTCCGGTGTCGGCGATCATTTGGGGGTAGTCTCTCTGTTCTAGAATTAGGCTTATGTCCTCCGTGTGTGATCAATGTGTTGGTCCTATAAGAATCTGCGGAGTTTGATCGCCCGGGCATATCTGCGTGCGGCCACAATCTAGAGATGAAATGGAAAAGTTCTACATGGACATAGTTATCGACATTCTAATGGTATTGTTCATACATCATGCACCAAATGGATGACACACACACCATCAACAACAAAGATAGAATGCTCATCTACGCGACGAAAGCAAAAGCAGTCCACAATCAATTCATGTATGTACCGCATCCTTGTGACAAATTGCCCGCACAAACGAAATTGCTCAACTCGTCCCATCCGACTTGTGGTCCACAACTACCGCTATCCCCAGCAACAGCGAGCAGCCTCGAGTTATCATGCATGATTGAGTCATTACCCGAAAGAAACTCCAGCCCTCCAAGGCCTTCTTGGAGATAGCCATTATTGGTACTATACCCCAAATTGACACGGCAATCAGTCTGTTGCGCTTCCAACATTGGCAAGAACCTGACGTCGTCTTCCGCACAATACTCTGATGCTCGAACTCTGGCGCTGTCGCTTTGAACAGAAGTAAGACCAACCGGTTGCTCATAACCAGTGTTTACCGGCAAAGAACCATCGCTGATGGCCGGCAAGTGATCAAGCAAGGCATGATGATTGTCATCCCAAAATCTTCCCCCAAGCTTGATCAGCAGTTTCCTTATTGAATTATTATCATCGAAGCTTTTCGGATCAAGTGCTGATGGCTCGTGATTGTTATGCTGAGAGTGCTGCCTTAACAATGCCGGTACTGGTGAAGGCATTGCCGGGCAGTAAGGCATCATCTGGTTGCTAATATTGTGATTGCCAACGGTAATGTTACCAATGGAAAGATCGTCAGATCCCCTTGTATCGATTTCCTTCGCCATCTCTTGCGTCAGGCTGTCCACACGCCTCCTTTTATGTGTCCGTTGTTTCCTTTGGTCGCCAAGGAGCTTCTTCTTCAGCTTGGTGTTCCAGTAGTTCTTTATGTCGTTGTCAGTTCTTCCCGGCAACTGAGCCGCGATTATCGACCACCTTTAAAACATGCACATAGGAAACAATCAAATCTCGAACCAACCAAGTTATTAGATCATTTGGCGGCGATTTCTTATTTAGGGTTTTCGAAAGAAGATTATTCAAAGAGATTCTGGAGGCTTGCAACCTGCTTCCGATACTTATATAGAGGCTGCAAATGAGATTATCCTCTTCCTCGGAGAATCCACCGTGCTTTATATTCGGCCGGAGGTAGTTCAGCCATCGGAGTCGGCAGCTTTTCCCACATCTCTTGAGCCCTTCTCATTTAGAACAGAAATATAGCTAAGCCTGGTTTTTATATCGTCAAACTATTTCCACACACGGAGCATACGATCCAAACACAGTACATATATAACACGGAATAGTGAATACCGATCTTTTGTGGCAGAGCGATCCAGTTACCGCCGGTACCGTGCTTCTCGATGTGGGACTTGAGCTTCGCATCCTCCTCGGCCGACCATGGGCCTTTCTTCACGCTCATCTTGTCGCAACAAGGTGCCCTCCCCATAATTCTTCGACTCGAACTCAGCTCTCAAACGGGGAGGGGTTAGAGATCAGATGTGGATGGATAGCCGAAAGAGAGAGAGGGAGAGAGAGGTGGAAATCAGTCGTGTAGACAAAGCGGATAACGACAGCTTCCTCTTTAAAACCAAACAGTTTATGCTTTGATTATTACCAAGGGAAACCCAGGGCGGCAAAGGTGGGGGCAAAATGGTAAATGCGCGAAAATGACTATTGGGCCTTTTCCTGTGTCGGCCCAATCGTAAAGGGTGAATCCGAGAAAGCAGATAAAATTTGAGGATCGAAACCGAAACGTCATCCCGACAAAACCTTAAATTTCCTAAATTTTATTGGTAAAGTATAGGTTTATTTTACGACTTAAAATTATTGATCATTTCGTCAACATCTTTGATCATTCAACAACTTTAGCTCCGATTTTATTTTGGGCCTTAATTGGCGAAATTTTTATTGCGTTTTTTTTATTTATTTAAAAGTATTAACTCACAATACTCAAAATTCATAAAACATTCTTCCCCAAATCAATAACAAAAATATGTAAATCATGGTCTGGACTTGTGGGGGACAACATGTAGTCCGCGGCATTATCCGCTGCTTCTTTGGCTCCGGTGAGTATTTCTCGTGATCGTTCCAGGGTTCAAGTGAGTGTTGTGTCCTATCGGAAATGGAGGAATCCGTCGATGGTTACTGGCTGTGTGGGTTGCCCCTCATAAACGTCGTATCCAGGCCGCAATGGCGGAGCCTGATGATTTGAATAAGCTTTGTTTTGCCCTAGGGTCCGTTCGCGTTGAAAACGAAGCACGTCCAAAATATTTGGCACGAATGATACATGAGTTCAGATTTGGTCGCCTACATTGAAAATAGATTAATTCTATTAACAAATGATAACGAAAGATGTCTCACAATCAAAGGGAAAAGCTTACTGCCATTAAATGCAAAAAAAATTAAAAACTGAAATGTTAAGAACATCGTAGACATGCTGCTAATGCCGTAGACTTGCGAACGGGCATGTGGATGTAGACGAAGGTTTGGTGAAAGGAGTCTGGACACAGGTTTAGGAACAGGAAGTTGGCGTTAAAGGACTGGCA
This sequence comes from Melastoma candidum, assembly GCA_023653495.1. Classification (NCBI taxonomy): domain Eukaryota; kingdom Viridiplantae; phylum Streptophyta; class Magnoliopsida; order Myrtales; family Melastomataceae; genus Melastoma; species Melastoma candidum. Next base: position 20,308,741 of record CM042883.1, on the reverse strand, counting down.
ATTAAGATCTGTTAGACAAACATTTCATTTTTGGTCTTAGGTAAATGCATGTCGTTTTAAAAAAATCTTATTCCTTTTATATTAAATATGATATCATTGAGTCATCATTCCTTAATTTTTCTCTATCCGAAAATGTTTTAAATCATTGGAACGTGATTCCTCTAACTAACTTCTAAGAATTTCGAAATCAAGACATTTTCTGATCTTTATAGATCCTGACCTTGACGGCTTCTCCTCCGTAGACTTAATCCTCGATTTCAGTGACTTGGTATACTCTGTTTTCTCTAACTATATCAATTTAGTAAACTTTAGGCCCGAATTCGTAGGCTTATTATTAGGTCCGAGATTTTCTATCGTGTCAACGGGGTATTAAAGGAGACCGTTCTGAATGAATGTTATTCTTGCCCATCGGCCCGACATGAAATGCCACGTCTGCATGCAACCGGGAAGAACAAGAACCGGATCCTGTGATGTTGCAGGGGGACTTCTTATGGACCGAACGGTTCACTGAACATGGGCCTTAATCTGGGTTAGGATTAGTGGTCCAAAATAGGCCCAAATTGGGTCATAGAGTTACCGGCCCAATTTTATAGCCACCCAATCTCTTCTCTGACCCCTCTCGGCGGAACGAGAAATCGAACCTGCGGCGACGGGAACGGGAACCGGAGACGAGGGAGAAAGACAACCCCGAAACGGACGATCATCTGCTCCGCTTTGGTCCGTGAAGGGGAATCCGGCGGGGACAGATTCATTGCTGGAGGAATTTGGGATCGGTTTGATTTCCGCAGCCTTAAGGGGCGCTGGGTGGGAGAAATTTGTTGGGGGAGCGACGAAGGTTGAGATTGATTAATGGGGGCGGAGGATGGAAACCCTAAGAGGGACACGTGGCAGTCGACCCCGGCCGGAGGAGAGGGGGAGGAGATGAAGCTGTGGGGGGTTTTCGCTTTCGCCCTCGTCGGCGCCACCGCCACGACTTTTGCGGTCTGTTGTTCTTCTCCTTTTTTTTGTTCGTTTCTAAATATATATGATTATTTGAGTTTTAGGTTGGTTGATGATGAGACTTGATTGGGGCAGTCTAGTAAGGGATGATTTCAGGCTTTGATTATGATTTCATATACGAGGTTCAATGAGGAATTTGGTGTGAAATCTGGCGGGAATGGATATTTATTCCGTTGGGGGATTGTCATAGTTTTTGGATTAGCGGGTGGTGATGTTCTCAGTTTCTCGCAGGTTACACGGCTTCGGCGAACTGTAGACTGGGTTTATTCTCAGGTACTATTTCAATGAAAATGAGAAAAAGATTGTAGTACACGCTAAAATTTGTTACTTGAATGGTGGAAATCTGACTGGAATCTAATTGAATCGCAAAAGTTGAGCAGGACACAAGAATCGGCTAGATCGTTTCGGACAGCATTCCAGGAGGATGCTTGGAAGAGATACAACAAACGGATGCAGGAAGCATATGAAGAGGAAATGGAGAGAGTGGTTCGCATCTTTCCTTTAGCGTAAATAACTCATCAATTTCTCTTTTTTCTTACTTGTTGCTCGGGAAGGTGTTAACTTTTAGCTGAAACCAATTCTTATTTGATGGCCTAGTTTGTTGAGTAGATAGGGTTATGCATATATCCTACTAGCATGGCCTGCACCCACAAGCTCTTCATTTCTTTTAGCTCTGCTGCATTGATTTTGTCAAGACAAGACATGTACTACTTGCTAAGGGATAATTAATGATTGAAACTTGCTTAGGGACTTTCTTCTGTATGAGTTACTCTGCCAGTCCACTTCCTAAATTCTTCTTCCTGGCTTCTGATCATTTTGCAGGAGCGCATAAAGCGTATGCAAATCGTGTTCAACAGAGAAAGGAATAAGCAGAGAAGGGGCTATGAGGGGTGGAAGCAAAATGAAACTGGCGGATATAATCAGCAATTCCAACGTGACGATTGGTATTGGAAGGCTGAAACTTCTTTCAGAAATCAGTGGGCTAATTCTGAGGGAGCTCATGCTCGTCGACAGAGTGCACCCCAACCACTGTCTCATCATTACTCTGTCTTGGGCCTTAACAGGTAGGTTCAGTTAGAATGAAGATTTCCTATTTTATCAATTATGCATGACGGCATACAATGACATTACAATGATGACTGAAAACTTGTCACTTGATTGGCCTTTCTAGAATTCTTCCGCTTCTCACATTTTTATTTAATGAAAATTTAGGCTTTGTTTGGAAATAGAGAGGAGAAAACACTTAAAAGGAAACACTCAATCTGAGAAAATTTTCCCTTCAAAAATTTAAAATCTTCCTTTTGTTGTCTCTTATTTTTCTTTATTTTCCTTTGTCTTCCATAATTTTCAAGCACACCGTCAGTGCTTCACTCTATATGAAAGGAGGGAGGATGATAACAATGGCCATTAAGTTGCACAAAAACCAAAGTTTGATAATGGTCTATGACTTTTGGCCCTTGCTAAAAGAAATCTCTAATGTTGTGGAGCCGTGTCCTATTTGTTACGGGAATATGTAGTCAGCTCAACCATTCTCAGTTATTACCTTATTTTGTCCTCATTAAAATTGGATTTCACAATTTTACTATTGCCGGCTAACCTTTTCTTTCACTCCAATTCATTGCCTTAGGTCAAGAAGAACTCCATATACAGATGCTGAGATAAAGGTAATTTTGCAGTATCTCCCTCAGAAATTGTCATGTTTATATGGTATTTAATTGATATGTTGCCTTTTGATTGGTGGCTGTTATCAGATTAGACATCCGTTCCCATTATATTGAGTTAGTTTTCCATGAGATGATAAACTCATTTGAAAACTTGTTCCTTTTTCAACGATGATGAATAATGAGATGCCCTGATATCTGCATCTTAGGTTTTTCTAGAGTTGGAATATGTTTCCCAGTTCATTCGGTGACATACTCTGGTGGTTTTGATCCTTATTTATACGCCTTCGACTGGGAAATGTCAAGGACGGCCGAGAGCCCTTTGTAATAGATGTCACATATAAAAAACCAAAAATTTTGTATATACTTTTGAGTTAAAATTATTTTACATGGAAGCCGCTGGAGTTGACCCTTGTACTGAAGCGTTGGCTATGTTCTTCCAAATCATGAAAAGGCCTTCTCCTTGGCATATATTCATTGATGCAGAAAACATTGGCCAACCAGAGTATTATCTACCTTCTCTTACGAAAAGCTTTTCTGTCTGTGCAGACGGCCTTCAGGGTAAAGGCGATGGAGTTTCATCCCGATCAGAATCAGAGTAACAAAGGTTGGTAATTCTTAGCTCCATATACGGCTCTAAACGCAGTCCTGGTAATTATATTTCAGAGTCTGGATCCTTGCTATCTTGTTGCAGAGGCTGCTGAGGCCAAGTTCAAAGAAGTGCTCAAATCATACGAAGCTATCAAGAAAGAAAGAAAGAACAGCATGTGATAATTCATTTCTGCCTGTAAAGTTGATGGGTTGAAATCTGCTAGTCGACCAAAATAGTGATGCCCCAGGACAGGACGCCGAATCTCAGTGCCCAAAGCAAGAGGTGATTTTGAGCTTAATAGCTAGAATGGAGGTGATACCTCAGACGGAGATTTCGCATTGATGATGTATGCATGCGGAGAATGATTAATAGTATGTAACTGAAAGTATGAAGATCGCGATCAGACAAAGGCATTGCAAATAATGTTCCAGTACTCGATATTTTTTCGCCTGCGACCAAAATTGTCTATCGAATGGCAATTTAAATAACGGAGGACTAACATGAGACTAGGGAAAAGATTGAAGGACTGATATTGTAAGTTTCGGAAGTTGAAAATTTCCAAGTCGATTATTTTAGCGGGAAAACAACGCCACTCCTCGTCCGACGCCGCCGCCGCCATGGCCGTCGACTTCAGTTGCGCCGATGTAGACGCATGGAAGGAGGCCCTATCTTCGTACTCCGGCAAACTCCGATCACTTAGCGAAGCCACCTCCAAGCCCGACCTGATCGTGTTGGACGATTTCTACCGCAACGAGCTTCCAGGCATCCTCAGCTGCCGGAACCCTAATCCTCACCTCACCCGATCGGAGCTCGTCCAGATAATGAGGTGGAAGCTCAGCCGTGGGAAATGGAGGTATTTCCGTCCTTTGTCTGAAGCAGAATTTTCTGTTAAGCCTGAAAATATGGATTGCTCCGAGTCCCCTTGCTTTCCATGTTTTATTGATAGTATCTGTGGTTTATTGCAAGGCCGCGCTTGATGGACTTCGTGTCGAATTTGGATGAGGATCTGGTTGAGTCTTCTTCTTCCAAAGCATTTCAGTCTCTCCCCGATGTATCCAAGGCTGTCTCCGAGCTGACAGTATTGAAAGGAGTTGGCCCTGCAACTGCATCTGCAGTGCTGGCGGCCTATGCTCCGCATGTGGCCCCTTTCATGTCCGATGAGGTAGCAAGATTTTGACATGAAATGCTTTCTGTGAATATGACTTGTTTGTTCCCTTGATTTTAGTGGTGGTTGTTGGATTGAAGGCAATGGAAGCTGCCCTTGGTCACTCTAAAGATTATTCCTTGAAGCAGTATTTGCTGTTTGTGGAGAAGTTACAGAAGAAGGCGAAGGTAACCTATTTTAGAAATGTTTGGCTTTGGAGTTTGACGTGTTTCTGCACTTAAATGAGTGGAGCCACCCGAAAGGACTTCTTTAGATGGATGGATACCCCGAATAGTGAAGTTGCCTCTGTTGTGTTTGATCACGTGCTTCGTTCACTCCTATTTAGCTAGATTATAGTGAATATAAGAAGCATTTCATTCATGCACTTCAACTGATGAATTGGTCAGGTTATACATCTCCTGGACCCAATTTCCCAAATAATATGCTCCATCTGTATTAGTTTTCTTGAGATTGACTTGAAAATGAATTGGTTGTCATCTTTCAGTGGAATAATCTACAGACTTTAACCAAAGTGCATATTATATAGTTTGTCCGACTAAGCTCAAAATTGATTCTTGCAGGAGTTAAGCTCCAACTCAGAGAACCAGGAATTCACACCATCTGATGTGGAGAGAGCAATCTGGAGTTCATCCATCGACGCAAAGTTAAAACAATCTCCAACAGATGTGGTCCGCAAGAGTAACACTGGACAAAATCCCAAGAAGAAAAGAAAACGATGATCAAGTGTGCCCGTTGACATGAGTTATACCAAAAATTTGGTTTCCTTTGTTGTAGTTATGTATCTGGCGTGAAGCAAGACTTCTAAGCACGTCTTGTTAATGTTCCTCCCTCGTGCTTGTTAATCATTTTCCTTCTGTGCTCATCCATGACAACCAACCGTTTAGTGCGGAAAGCTTTTTTTATGTCTCCTAGATTAAGTAGCAACTTCCCAGTGCTGATGAAGTATATTGTAAACTAGATCAAGTCCCTGAAGCAGATGGGGCAGTTTTATATGAGCTGATTGTGCTGACCCTCTCCCAACTGCAGCTGCATTTGAAAGATTTTACGTTTATTTGGGAGATGATCAATTTGGCTGCCTCTACATAACTTTTTTCTACATTGCCTGCAAACAATGACTTGCTGGATTCCCTATCATTTTTAACCTTGAGCCCTTGTGCTCTTGTCTCCAACCACTTGTTCTTTCTTGCGTTGTCAACAGCTGTGCCAGCGAATTTCTGAGAAATCATACTATACTTTAGATATGTTGAGTCGAGATATATGAACGGTTGGACAGATCAGTTTGCAGCATGGGAGAACAACCGATTGCCTCAATGATCGGCAGCCATCTCCTGGAATGGCCTGCTAATTTGATTTTATCAGTTGTATTGGTAAATGCGCATGAGACAGTATTTTAATATGCTGGAAATGAAAGGATACATCAGTATTATTCTTTTGGTTGTCACTATGCCCGGGACTTGACATACTGTTCTCCCCTTCCATACTTCGTTTGTTGTTTGCCCATCCCATCCCTTTCCCATATGCTGTAGCTTCACTGATCACTTGATATCCTGCTACCTTACAGGGAATTCCCAGCACATGGCAGCACTTTTTGTCCCTGCATTACCTCCGGAGAGGGAACACTACAGGTTCCAGTGTCTGGTAACCTTTCTTATTACCCGTTTGTTTTGAGTTGGTAGATGGCCTGACAAATAGATCTCTACAGTTATCTGATGGTGATTTACGTAAAGCTTGTGAAGTATGAATGAAATGCGGAAAAGCGTCATTATTGAAGCCATAAATCTCACCAAAAGACATTGTCATATAGATTGTCTGGGGATTCATTTTTTATTTTAAAGTCCAATCGCATGGGCTGTTCCTTTCTGTGCCTGCAATGTCCATGTCGTTTCACCCCATGCAGGGGGGGTGGGGGGGCTATTTTTTTAATCTGTCGATCACATGGATTTGAGAAGGTTATTGGTGCTCGGTCAACATCTGTTTTTTTTTTTAATATAGTATTATGGTTTAGTTAGTTTTGATTGTTTGTGGCACCTGGGGAAAGCATCTTCCTATTGTTGACCTTAACACTTGGTATGTCGAATCCCTATGTCAGAGCGTCGATTCTGGACATTTTATTCGGTGCACTTAGCTTGGTTGGTCTCAGTGGGCGGGCAGTCTCCATTCTTCTTCTTCTTCTTCTTCTTCTTCTTCTTATTTGGTGTTATCTGAAACTGAGGAAGGTTATGAGTCAGTCCTCTAAACTTATACCATGCAGACTATTTTATGTTGAGGCCTTCATAAGGCTTTTTTTCACTAGTGAATGGTTAGTTGAGGAGGGGAAGGTTGGGATGGGGAGGCTTAACGTTCTTCTAATGTCGTCGCCTGATCGTAGGTCTAGTAAATTCATGGGATGCTCATTTGGACTTGCATGTTGTCCCTGTTTGTTTACATTTGGGTTGCATTTGTTTGAATTGGGAATAAAGAATATACTCTCCCTCGGCCGACACACCTTAACCTCATCTTTCTTTCGAACCCCTTGCAATCAAGGGGATAAAAAAGTAATCATTTTTGTTCTTCATTTTATCTGATTGGCTCCTCCTTGTGGTGGTTATGGAGAATAATGGGCGTTGAATTAGGTTGTTCAATAATGGCCACTTGGGTTTGATGACTTTTGTTTTGCCCACTTTTATTGTTAATTGTTTAATCCAATTGGGCAGTCAAAACACTGAAAGAAAAAGGTTCCCTGGGGAGTTGAGTTACTGCATGCAGTGAAGAAAACACAATGGATGCCCTAAGTTGAAGACCCCCCCCCCCCCACACACACAATGATTATGTTCTGTATTTGCTGTCCGAATTCGAATCCCGATCTTTACAAATCACCAGCTAATAAACAAATCCTTCCTCACAAAGGTGACAAAATGAAGAACCTTTCTTTTTTACCCAATTTAGAATTTAAATCACATTATGTTTGGTTGGGAATCTATCAATCTGGGATGCACGTGCGACTGGCCTTGGAGAGATTAAACAACTATCGGGATTACGTTAGTCCGAGTCATGTTCCATATGCAGCGTGTTTAAAGATGTAATGAATTTAGGCATCTACTTTTTCTTAGTCGTGTCATCAATAAATACCACATGACATGGCATGGCATGGTGTTAGACTTCCACCCACACAAAGGAAAAAAAAGCTTAGTAATTTGGTACGTAATTACATTGAGTCACGCAATATACCCCACAACAATTACGACATCCTACTTAAAAAAAGGGAAAAAAAAACTTATTTTTTTTTTCATTTTCATGGATGACAGCAGCTTCAAAGAAGCTTCTTCGCCTCTCTTTGAACTTGAGGAGGAAAAGAAAAGGATGCGGTTGATTAAATAAACGCATTGGACCCACGTAAGGGAGCTGATTAATAGTAATCATCCTCATCATCATCATCTTGATACAAAGAAAGAGAGAGGGGGGTTAGGTAAGGTGCCGAAATTAAAAACGGAAGAAAAGCTAAATGATGCGATTTTGATTAGCACTTTATAAAAGAAAGAAACCAAACTTTAATCCCGGGGGGGGGGGGGGGGGTCGTATAAACAAGTAGGAAGGCTGGATGGACTCCTCCGTGTGGCTTCTTTATCGAGGGGTTGTTTCCCCTGGGTGTAACTTGTTTATCATAACAATGCATCATTATTTATTCTCGAAATTCAAGGTGGTGGCAAATGATAGAGGAAAACAAAAGTGGCATGGCAGTGTAAATTCGATTCAGGTCAGGTAAAAGGGATGCGAAAGAGCAAATGAAATGATAGGTTGGCGAGCTGGTTGGTTCATTCTAGAATACGAACAACGCGAATGAGGAGGGGGACATTCGTGATTCCCGGGATTCGACGCTGGGATGGGGATTCATTTCTTTTAGTAGCAACACGTCATCGAATTATGTAGGGTTGAAGGTAGCTCGTGTTTATCTTATAATTATTACACAACTCCCAAACTCATCCCTTATACAGAAGCCCGTTCGTGGATATACATACATGCATTTTCCAAAGAGACCCCTCCGCATTGATTGACGGAAACGATTCTTCTACACCCGAGGAAACCACGTGTTTGGCAATTCTTCGTTTGTACGTAGAACATGGATTTTCTCTCGTGTGTTTGATCGACCGTTGTGGTTGGTTGGGATTAATAGTATTAATCAAAATACGTAGAAGAAGCAGAAGAAGAATACATGTAGAACGAGAGTTATGTTTTTAAGCAGGAAAAAAAAAATTATGAAATGAGATAAATAATTTTAAAATTTAAAAAATAATAAAAAATTTTATAGTTCTTTTAAAAGTTGAACAGACTTAGCCCCGGAGACAGATGCCATCAATAATCGGTCAAAGGAAGGAAAACGTGATGTCAAATCAAAGGCTCCATTTCATTTTTTCACCATCGATCCAACTTACTAATTACTTTCTTTTTTAACAAGTACGATCCTGTTTCTTTCGTTGCAAAGGAATGTGGATGGGTCAGACAATTGTCCTTTTGACCAGCCAAAATTCATGGTCCCGATATATATATATATATATATAACTACGGTTAAAATGCGGTACTGTATCGTTCCAAAAAAAATTCATATCGGCAAAATAAAAAACAAGTCGCGGTGGATCAGAATTCAAAAAAAATAGAAAGAAAAAGAAAACGGGCACGCCATTTTATCGGATCGCTTCCACTCTACTGCCTTTGCCATTTCGATTTCAAATGTATTTGGGTGCTTATAACTTGGGCATTAAATTTAGCGACAGCTTTTTCATTTTGTTTTTTTTTTTCTTTTGTGGAGGACGATGACACGTGAATAAGGGGGGCACACTCACCTTTTATTTCTGCCAAAATTACGTGAGAAACTTGACCAAAACCCGGACACAGTGAGAAAATCATTGGGGGGATGGTCTTCATTAATAATTTACTTTTAATTTTATAGGCAACATTTATATATGCATTATAACATCTTTAATTTAAAGCGGGGGATGGAGGAGGGCCCCATCCACCCCCCCACAACCCCACCCGGCGGACAGCTTTCGGACAACCTCCTGATACTACCGGAACACCCCTCCCTCTGCTTTTTAAACTGTCGGTGGTCGTGGGCATTCCAGACATTTCTCCTCCCCCCACCCAATCATCGCCCTCTCCCCGGCCGGAACGTGGCCGGAACGTGCGGGACGTGGTTCCTCCCTTTTCTTCTTCCCCAATTTGTTTTCTTTTTTCTTTTAACAAAAAGAACGAGGAAACTCCTAGGTTAAATTCTTTTTTGCCTCAATTAAATTCGTAGAGAGTTGACCATAAATAACGCCTAAAATTTTAAAAGTATAAAAAACGGAAATTTTTATTTTACTTTACATGCTAAATATTTCCATGTGCAATTATATTTTAATACCAAACTCATCACATGAGCATGCCTCCTCCACACTAACCCTAAACCCAAGGTGAAGTCATTATCAAGTAGACAAAAATCACTTAGGACAGATCAAATCGTATTTGTGTGTTTGGTCGGAATGCCTTCCTAATTGAAGTTACACAAGATATGTACAGACTGACTGTACAGGAGAGGGTAAGGCCAGTGAATGTGATGGACTCAATTGGAGTTGAGGAGAGGTGTGTTGCATGAATTATTATTATTATTTTGGTATGCGGACACATCATCCTTTTGATTTTTGATTGTTCGAAGGGTACAAATGCATGTGCACCATTGCCAATAATTATTCATCAACAGATTTTAAGATTAGGACTCTTTTTTTATTTTTTTTCCCTTTTCTTTCCTTTTTTTATACAAATACATTCGACCCAAATCCAAAATATGATATTGCAAATGCTTCTATTATATATTTAAAAAAGAAGTGTTCACATCTATTAATTACATTAAAAAGTTATTTTCCTACACCAATCTCAGTAAATTGTGCTTTTATTAGGTATCCTTAAGTGAACCTTTTAATTTTATTAGATTATTATAAAAAAATTAGGATTAATCTTTAATAGATGATGTTTTCATTAGCTATTTAGCATATGAATATATATATATAGTCACAAAAATTAGCACAATAATTTTTTTTTCCTACGTTGAACACTCCAATATTAGTGAGTGATCTGTTTCTAAATAGAAATTTTCGAATTTGGGACAAAAGAGATTTGCTAGAATTTTTATTATAATTATTGGTTATTTCCATAATTTTCAAAAAGTTGGGAACTATTGAAAATTCATAAATTAATATTTATATAATTTGTCGTTTTTTAAATAAAAATACGGTCTTTCACTCAACCAAAAAAGAAAGGCAAATCATTGGACTGTGGGAATTCTCTAGGATTTTGTTTTCTTTTACCTAATATTAATCTCCCGATTTTAGAAAAGAATAATAAGACTCGAATGAAAAGTGAAAAAATAGAAAAATAGGAAATTTCTGTGTCTGTTCGATGAGAGAAAAACCCATATTTTCTCTCGTATTCAAATTCAATTTGTTCGAGTTCGAATTGTAATTTTTCTGTTCTCACGGGCATTCTTTGTTGTTTTTTGTTTGTGTATTTTTTTTCTGAAAATCAAAGGCGTGTTGAGCTGTTAACTTTAATCTCCCCACTAAATAAATTTCGATTGAAAAATTTTACTTTATTCCCACACCCACGCTTTTGGTTTTCCCTTTTTCTTCTTCTTATTCTTTCTTCTTCATTGCAAGCTGTAACTGAAGGAGAACAACTTTTGGACTCTTTCTCCTCCTCCCATATTTTCTTCCTCATCCCCTCTCTTCTTCTAACACTAAGCATTTAGTCCCAGGTTGTTTTGTTGATGTTGTAAGAAGCCGGTTCTTTTTTTGTTGTTGTTGTCGTGAAGTTGTTACCCCCAATGTCACCGCGATCTTGAGGACGCCTATCCCCTGTTACCCCTTCCTCTCTCCCTACTAATAATATATCATCACTACCCACAAACACACACAACCGTCCCACTCTCCTCCCTTACAAGAAAAGCTCCCTCCGTCCCTCTCTGCTTATTCGACAATGGGATCAAAGTTCTGAGCTTTTCCCCGCTTGGAATTCTGGGTCTCTGTCGGGATAGCCAGCCCCGTTTTCTCGTGATTTGTCGGTGCGGGTAAAGTAGTAGAAAAAGAAGGGGAAGGAGAAGGAGATGGCGCCGTCGTTTGATTGGTGGTCGAAGGAGGTTCACAAGGGGACGCCGGTGGTTGTCAAAATGGAGAACCCGAACTGGTCGATGGTCGAGCTCGAAGGCCCCACCGACGACGACCTGTTCATCGGGGAGGGAGTGGTGGCCTCCTTGGACTCCCCGGACCACCGAAGGCACCGACTCCGGAACAAGAATGCCAAGCAGCTGACCTGGGTGCTGCTCCTCAAGGCGCACCGGGCAGCCGGGTGCCTCGCATCGATCGCAGCCGCCGCCATGAGCCTCTCCTCGGCGGTGCATCGGAGGGTGTCTTCTGGGAGGACGGACGCCGATTTGGAGGACGAGGGATCCCTCGGCGGCAGGGAAAAGGAGAACCCCAATGTGAAGTCCAGGTTCTATTCCTGCATAAAGGTGTTCCTCTGGCTGTCTGTGGTACTGTTGGGTTTCGAGGTCGCTGCTTACTTCAAAGGCTGGCATTTCGGGGTCTCGTCCGGGTTGGAGCTACAGAAGTACTTGTTGGATAGTCCCTTGGTGGTTAAGGGAGTCTTCGATTGGATTTACTCCAGATGGGTTATGATTAGGGTGGAGTACCTGGCCCCTCCTCTTCAGTTCCTCGCCAATGTGTGTATCGTGCTCTTCCTCATCCAAAGCATCGATAGGCTTGTGCTGTGTCTTGGGTGCTTTTGGATCAAGTTCAAGAAGATCAAGCCAGAATTGAATCAGGATGGACTCACCGATCCAGAATCGGGTCAGGGTGGGTTCTTCCCTATGGTTCTTGTTCAAATCCCCATGTGTAATGAGAAAGAGGTGACCTTTCTTCTACTTATTTGATGTGTCACTTAACAGTGCTTGTTGTGGACTGGATGTCGAATTGGGCTTTGCCTTTTGCTGGTTATTATTCCTGTTTGATGCCTTTTGGTTCGTGAAACAGGTCTATCAACAGTCAATAGCTGCTGTATGCAATTTGGATTGGCCGAAATCAAACTTTCTGATCCAAGTCCTTGATGACTCTGATGACCCAGTTATCCGATTGCTGATTAAGGAAGAAGTCCACAGATGGCAGCAGGAGGGAGCAAATATTGTGTATAGGAATAGAGTGATTAGAGATGGATATAAGGCTGGTAATTTGAAGTCTGCCATGAACTGCAGCTATGTCAAGGACTATGAGTTTGTGGCCATTTTTGACGCCGATTTTCAGCCCACACCCGACTTCCTCAAAAGAACAGTTCCATACTTCAAGGCAGTCTACTGTTGTTGTTCTGTATTGATTACCTGGTTGAACCAAGCAATCGAGCGTGTCGTGAATAACCGATTAAATTGAGAACGTTTTGTTTGATTCTGCAGGATAATGATGAAATTGGACTAGTTCAGGCGAGGTGGTCCTTTGTGAACAAGGATGAGAACCTGCTTACCCGACTGCAGAATATTAATCTGGCGTTCCACTTTGAGGTTGAGCAGCAAGTGAATGGCATTTTCATCAATTTCTTCGGCTTCAATGGGACTGCTGGCGTTTGGAGGATAAAGGCATTGGAGGATTCCGGGGGCTGGTTGGAGAGAACCACAGTCGAGGATATGGATATTGCTGTACGTGCTCATCTGAAGGGCTGGAAGTTCATTTTTCTCAATGATGTCGAGGTACTTTTTGATTTTCTGAGATGGCTGTGTGTGTTGCCCGAGTTTATATTTGTTATGCTAATCGGTCTGTTGTATTACATGTATTCAGTGCCAGTGTGAGTTGCCGGAATCTTATGAAGCATACAGGAAACAACAGCATAGATGGCATTCCGGTCCAATGCAGCTATTCCGCCTCTGTTTACCGGCCATCATCAAAGCTGAGGTATCAAGGAATTAATTATGTCTGCTTCGTCTTAATTGCTGGGACTAATATTGTGTTTTCATCTTTAAAGTAACTGTAACTCTTTCTTTACTTAAAGCTGACTGTTGCTTTCGCTCTAATGGTCAATGCAGATTAGTGCCTGGAAGAAGTTCAACCTGATCTTTTTATTCTTTCTGCTCCGGAAATTGATCTTGCCTTTCTATTCTTTCACCCTCTTCTGCATCATTCTCCCCATGACCATGTTTGTACCCGAGGCTGAGCTGCCGGCATGGGTAGTGTGTTATATCCCAGCAACAATGTCATTCCTCAACATTCTTCCGGCCCCGAAAGCTTTCCCATTTATCGTGCCGTATCTCCTTTTCGAGAATACAATGTCAGTCACCAAGTTCAATGCAATGATATCAGGACTATTCCAGCTCGGCAGTGCTTACGAGTGGGTTGTGACCAAAAAATCTGGGCGATCATCCGAAGGGGATCTCTTGGCTTTGGTTGAAAAGGAGCCGAAGGGTCATCACAAGGGATCTTCAGCACCTGACCTCGAGGAGATTAAGGAGGAAATACGGCAACAGGAGCAGAAAGCGCAGAAGGCTTCTTGGAAGAGGAAACACAATAGGATTTACATGAAGGAGCTTTCTTTGGCGTTCCTTCTCCTCACTGCGTCAGCGAGGAGTCTTCTGTCGGCTCAGGGTATTCATTTCTACTTCCTGCTGTTTCAGGGCGTATCATTCCTGTTGGTGGGTCTGGATCTGATCGGCGAGCAAGTTGAGTAAGAACCTTAGTGCTTGCCAGAGATTCCGGGTATATTTCAGACAAAAATTAGAGCAGCCCAAAACCTGGGTGAATAGCAGCAGCAGCAGCAGATAAGAATAGCAGCAGCTCCGGTGGGGGGGGGGGGGGTGTTATATATATACATCGTACATGAATGAGGGGTTATCTTCAATTGCTGCCATGTGCCACCTTCTGCACACCAATCCCCCCCTAAAAAATAGGAGACGTAACAACACCTTCCAGTGGAACCGAAGAATGGCCAGATATTGTGGAGTTTGAGGGAAAGAGCGTATCAGAATTCTCAGTCCAGTTGCTGCTCTTTTTCTCTGTAATTTCGTTTCCTTTTTTTAATCTTTCCCTTTATGATTCTTTTGTTTTCTGGTAAATTCTTTTGGAAGAAAATACTTGGTCAGTTCAGAGACACCCCTCAAAACGAAAAAAAAGGTGATCTATTAGTTGGCAATGGATATAACTTCTTATGTTGTGTTGGGTTTGAATTTTCTGCCCTCCCCTCTTTTCGAATCCATGTGGCTGTAATTTGCAGAGCATTTTTGGTTGGCATATATCGGACAAATGAAGGAACAGTTATATATTCTCCCCCTGATGTGAATAAAGATTCTTTTGGTGCAGTTCATTTTGCGGGTTCTTGGACTGGTTTGTCTGCAAACTAGTTGTTGTTTGGCTTGCTCTTTATTGTTTTTTAATCACTTTCTATTTCTTGTGTACACACGTGGAATTCTGACTGATTTTAAGATCAGTACATTGTTAAGCATCTGAAGGTGGTAAGAGAGCCATGTCTTTTGATTAATCATGTGGTGAAATTCAAAACTTTATGATCATCCGCCAGTCAAAATATCCAAGCACCCGATTTCTTCCTAAGAATGTTTTTGCAATTACAACCAACGACACTTCACACCTACACTTCGAGGAAAGGAAACTTTGTCCAAGAGAGGCTGACCAGCAAAAAGCATTCTCCTGTTTTTTTTTTCTGTCCTTATACCTTGTAGATGTGTTGTCTTGAACAGGAGTGGTTTTGTAAGAAAAAGTTGGAGTGAATTTATTGGGAGGTGATGTTTTTTTTTCGTGGGGCAGCTGATCTCTGGATTGAATGAAACTTCCCAAAGCACGTGGGAGTGTCCGAGAGTACACTTGCTGGTGCAAAAATGGGCCAGTTTTGAAGTAAACCTCAAACTATAACATGGTTTGGCAATTGCTGCTGGACCACAACTTCCCACTTTCTGCACTCTGATGACCCGGCTTGCTTTCTGTTTCTCTCCTGTCTTCTTCCTCATTTTTAGCTGCCTTCCCTTTTTTACCTCATCTGTTTCACTGCATACGATTGATATCTGCCTTTCAACTGGTCAGAATCCTGCTTATTTTTGTCCACTAGTATTCTGAAAATGACCTGCAGAGATTTAAAAAAAAAAAAAGACTTGGTGTGTTGACAAACTTGATCAGGACTTTATTTAGGTGGGGAGGAACTCGAATTAATTAAGGATGTGTACATACTCAAGTCAAATTCTGGGTTCTTATCACGTTTCCTTTGCTGGTAGGAGGCACGGACAAAGATCATACCCATGAAAAAAAGTTGTCTGTTTCGTGGTCTGTCAGGTAATTGAACAGTCTCAAATTTGGATGGTTCTATCAGCAATTTTTTGACAGGGAAGGGAGAAAGTTTGGGGAAGTAAATCCACAACCAAAGAACATTGGATCAATGCATACGAAAGTAATGATAATGTCCGGCTCCTGTTTTCATCCTTGGGCTAGTACAACGGCATAGTCTTAACATAATCTACAACACCAAACTAAAACTTAGGGACACTGGAATCAAATTCCGAATATCTTTGCTACTCAAATGCTTCCACAGCCTCGCTTTCTCCAACCTTAAAAAAAATCTTTTGAAGAAATGAATGGCCAAGAGGACTTCATTGTTCTGGTTTAAGATGTTCTGCCGACATGACAAAACCTTGTTTAATTTGTGTAAAATTCAGGCAAAGTCCGGGTGAAAATATTGGGACGGACGAATCTTACCCCTGGGTTTCAGTATATCTGCTGAATTGGAGTCGAAGCCCATTTGGTACAGTGCATGGAGTTCGCTATCGAATGGAAGCTGCATGCGAGGAGCAACCCGATCATTTCGGTAGATAATGAAGCAGTAACTCTCACGATGCCAAGAACCTATTTACCTGACTAAGGGAAAGATATTGAGCTGCGCTTAGAGATATTGGCAAGGCTCCTTTAGACATTCCCCGCGGAAAGTTTTGGAAAGATCCTATTCCGGGATTACTGAGTCCCATAGTTGTTGTGCTTGCATTTTGAGAGTTCATCTGGGTATTTACAATATCAGAACAAGGGAATGCTCTCTCACCCTGGTATTTGAATAATAAAGGGGCGACAATGACTCGGCTTACATCCATTGGAAGAGGGTTTCCAGCATCAAAGGGTAGATCGGGAACTAGCGTGGAGAGCTTCATCGATAAGAACTGAAAGATTATAAAGGCAAGTAAAGCACTTTATTCTAATCCCAATTCCACAATCCAAAGATTAATCAAGCAGTAATAGAAACTAGTGCTGATAGCATCTTCAGAGCTTCCGAAATTCTTATAGTTACCAATGGAATCTTAAGTCAAACAGAAGGAATCTAAATAATGAATTACCAAATATTTTCATGGACTGCAAAAGACTTATCAACAATTCCAGAAATGCTTTCATGAACTCAGATTTTGGATTACCTCAACTTGGTGCTGCAGTGACTGTACATAATTAATAATCTCGTCCAGCATCACCGCTTTCCCAGTTATCTATAACCAAGGAAAATAACTACATAATTGTAGGAAACTCGTTTTGAAACAAATTCTGATCCCGGGGTGATGGTAATTACCTTGCTGCATCCCGGAACGAGTTCTTGGAGCAATTTCATCCTCTCGCTGATCTTCTCTCTTCTAATCTAAAGCACACAACCGAGGCCTTGTGAACAAATTACTTAATATATGAACTAATCAAGTTGATTATCAAAATGTACCCTTTCAGCAAGGCTGTGGCTATTAGTAGCTTGCCCTCTCCGTGCTCGAACATGAATATAATTCTCTTTTGGCGCCTCTTCACCCGTCGATTCGTATTTAGATTGTCTAGTAATTTGTTTAGGAACACTCGGACACTCATCCTTTTCGTGTTTCTGTTTCTTCTCAGCCTATTCACAAGGAGCAATACCCTCAACAGACATGTCAAAATACGCTGTAAATAAGAACGGCATCGGACTGTTATGTTATCACCTCATTTGGACCATAGGAAGATCTGGGATCAGGGCTTCGCTTCCTCGTTCTCCCATTGGTTGGTGATTTTCTTCCTGTGTCGTCATCTGAATCGTGACATTCACTAGTTCTTATGCCTTCTCCCCTGCCACCGGCATCATTCATGTAGGAGCCGAAACTGGGGAGACACCCGGAATCGGAAATTCCCATAAACTCCGGCATTGAAAGGGACCCAACGACCGCCTCCGACAAATTTCCACTCCCAAAATACGCCAGCCCGGGATCAGTTGCCGACTGGCCTGGAAAGGGAAAGGAATCACTTCCTCTCGTCACTTGGTTTCCAGCGGGCAGATGATTAGGGCCAAAGGGCTCGATTTGTGATCCCATTCTTTCGTGGTGACCAAACTGGACAAGCGAATCCCATCCCGCGCTAAAGATGGGATGGGGAGCGACAGAGGCCTTGCTGATCATCAGTGCTTCCACGGATGTCGCACTTGGCATGGCGATCGAAGAAGGAAAACTCAAGTTACCATCGCCATCCATCTGCACGCCCACATTACCGCGACAGGTCGTATCCATCCTTCCTCTCTAACTAAAAAACGCTACCCTCCACCGAAACGGGAAATGACGAATCCGCAGGGGAGTTCAGTGATAACAAGGAGAGCGTTTTGAAAAGTATGAGAGGGGGAAATAGCAAATCCCCTCAACTGAAAAGCTTCGGGCATGAAAAATGGAAGACAACCCACGAATCATCTGGATGCTAAAGGCATCATCGAGCATCTCGACCCGACAACTCCTGACAGATGAAAAAAAAAAGGATCAACGCAAACCTTCTTCACAAGCTAAGAAATCGACTGCATGATTAAAAGGAACAAATCCATCCTCCCGACCCCAGTTGTGCTTCTGAAACTGAATCATCACCATCATCAATCATCCGAAGAAGAACAACTCCTCTGCCTCCGACCCAGTAATGTGTTTTGAAGAAACAAGGGGAAATGGAGATTGGCCGTGGCAGGGGATGAGTCCTTTTTCCTTTACCCGACCAAAGAACAGGCTTTGCAAAAAAACGACCCAACAATTTTTAATTACATTATTTGTTCCTTTCCATCCCCCAATCTCATCTCATCTTTCTTTTTTGGCTCCCTCTCCTTCGCTTTGCTTGCTGTTTCGGACAAGAAGCCAAAACACATGAATTCTTTCCCGTGTGCTCCGGTCCACTCTGCTTCCCCTGAACCTTCAATCCTATCCGTTCATCTCCCGACGTGTCTCGGGTTTAACACACGTGGACAGTCACTCGCATGGGAGGCCTCGCAGGATAGCACAGCGGAGTTTCTTTCTCTCTTTTTTAAAAAAAAAAAAAAATTTAATTAGTGATTAAGGCAAACTGTAAAAACTTTATCTTTGTTTAAACAATAGATGGTGCAAAGTAACACTTGGAATATTGGAATCTAATCAAATCCCTCCCTCCCTCCCTCCCTCCCCACGCCCACCACCCATTCATCAGTCGTTTTTTAAAACTAGTTGCTTTTGTCACCTGTCTGGGTAAAAAGCAGCTCTTTCCAGCTGTATTATTATTATTATGGTCAAAATCAACAATTCCCTGTCCAAACAAAAAAAGTCATATGTACGTTACTACCCGTGTACATCTCCGAAGACTAAGTGGAACACTTGCGCGGAGTTTTGTACGTACTCATTATTAATTTCAAAATGATTTATAAAATACGAAAACTATCTAAATATTATACTTAAGTCGGAATTTCGAACCGCGACATTAGGTCATTTGAGAAAATATTATCGAATGTGATGTATTCGTGGTGTTCTATAAAAATCGTGGTTTTAAATTTCGACTTTATTAATCGCGACTTTGTTTGGAAAGTTTCGGTTAACTACGTCTTAGACATACTTAATAAAAATTTATAAGTGGTTGTACTCGTCGTGTATGCAACTTGATAAAAATATTTTGATAGAAAAAAAAAATATAACATTTCGGACACCGCAGGCTCAACAACAACAAAATCACAGAATGAAGTTTGAAGATCCGAGCGTGCCTGTAGATAAGATGCATGGATCCTCCAGAGAAGTGGTTAGTTATTTTTTCCAAGAAAAGAAAAAGTGGAAAATGCAAACGATGGGAGCAAGGGGGCTTTGACTATTTATTTGTGAAACCTCCTCAAGCCCAGTAATAATAAACATATCATCTAAAAGACTCGTTTCATGGGGCCCAAGTTAGCCCAATGGGCTCCATGGGCCACGTTCGCCTGGTAATAGTCACTGGGAAAAGGGAAAGAATGCATAAAATATTACTATTTTTTTTTTGAAAGGAAGGCAAGAAGGGGAGAGGGAATTAATAAGCTTTTTGGTAAAATTAAGTGGTCGTGCGGGGTTCCTTTCCTTATAATCATAGGAGAAGGGAGAAAGCCCACGTTTTGCCAACGTTTGTCTTGGATCGTGTCTCCCATAGAGCGTGGCGTCAAATGATTACGAAATGAAGGAATGACAAAGGGAGATAAAGAAAGGAAAGGAAACTGTTCTTACAACTATTGGGTTATTCTCTCTTATTCGTTGGAGCGGCCCAAGTCCGTGTACTTTACTCGGATGAAGCCCGAAGCCCACCATCACTTTAAAGGGACACTAGACACTTTAAGACTAGTGTCATTTAGGATTTTCTTCAGATGACACTAGACAAGAAAAAACACAGCAAAGACTGAGGGGAGACGGCCGAAGAAGAGAAGCAAACCCGAATTTCGCCGCAGCCTAGTTTCAGCCTGCATGACATTCACTTAACCGGGTGGTGCAGGTGATCGTACCGTTGGAACTTCATAAAATTTTTAAGGATTATTTCTGACTTAAGGTTCTGTATTCTGAACGGCGGAGATTGCTATTGGAGTCTTCTAGCTTGTGATTTTACCTCATTTTCGAGACTGCCAGATTCGGAGTTCTTGATTTCAGCTCTTTCTTCTTTTTGTATTGTTAAACGTACGATTATCAAGATGAGTTCTTGATGTTACGCTGAGTAGGGAAGAAGGATTATGTGCTGGTTGTTGATGGCTAGAGAAGAACAATTGTGTACCCACTTCTTTGTTAATTTAGTGGAAGTTTTGGTGGTGCCTCGGGCTGTGGTTTTACTCCTCACATTGAGGAGGTTTCCACGTTAAATCTCGGTGTTGTTTCTTACTTTTGATTGTTTGTTTCCGTTGTGAGAATTATATTCTAGCCTTAAGGAAGTCATTCGACTAATTCTGGGGTGTGTTAGTTCGTGTTACATCCCATCAAATGGTATCAGAGGGGGTTTGATTGATTCTAATTTGTGTCGAGTGATGGAAGCTAATACGAGCAAGATGATTACATTGACTGGTTCGAATTATTCTTCTTGGAAGTCTCGAATGGAAGATTTGCTTTATGTAAAGAATTACTACATGCCTATTTTCTCTACAGAAATACCAAAGGATAAGACGGAGGAGCAGTGGACTATCTTTCACAGGCAAGTGTGTGATTTATCAGACAGTGGGTTAAGGATAATGTGCTGAATCATGTTAGTGGAATCAACCATGCTCAGACTCTCTGGTGTAAACTTGAGGAGCATTATGCCAGCAATACAGGAAGCAATAAGATGTATGTGATGAATCAGCTGTTGGGATTGAAGTCTAAGGATGGCTCTTCAATGGCGGATCATATCAACAGCTTTCAGGGTTATATTAATCAGTTGTCTTCCATAGGTCTTAAATTTGAAGACGAGTTGCTTGGTTTGTGGTTGTTTGGTAGTTTGCCGCACACTTGGGATACTTTCAGGACCTTAGTTTCGAATTCAGCTCCAAAAGGAGTTGTTACATATGATTTGGCGAAGGCTAGCTGTATGAATGAAGAGGTGAGGAGAAAGTCTCTTGATTCTAATTCTTCTTTGAAGTCATATATTTTGATTACCGAGTCACGGTAAAGAAGTCATTCGACGAATGACTATTCTAATTCTTCTTTGTTTCCGCTGTGAGAATTCTATTCTATCCTTAAGGAAGTCATTCGACGAATTCCGGAATGTGTTAGTTGGTTTTACATCCCATCAACAACGTGACAAGCAATAGGAAACTCAAGAAGTAAATGCCCGTGCCTTTTCCTTAATGGCGACAAATTATGGAGTAACAATGATAAGTTCCCTATTAGGTTTTGTTTGGGTGCGATAATCCTTTGGGAAAAAAAGGTAAAAAAACACTGTGTTCTGAAAAGAAGAAGGTAAACAATATCCCTGAATCCTGACGAGGTGCGAATAGGAATTTGACCAGGGAATTTGATGGGCCCTTCTCGAGGATACAAAAAGAAAGAAGACGAGAGAGACGCGATGGAATAAACATTCGGTGTATAACACACCTTGTCATCACATTATGATAATTTCGAGCTAATTTTTTTAATGAACGAAGGAACGCTTACATCCTTTTGACAGTCGTTAGAATATACCGCAAGTCACTGTTGAATATTATTTGATGGGGGAGCTGGGATAGTCAGTCGCTTACAAGGCTGGTGTCTAGGGTTGTTTCTTACCCTTTACCTCCTTCCCCATTCCGTCAATAGGAAGAAATACTTCCCTCAAGGCTTCCTAGTTGTGTTGCTTGGGTCCCTCCTCTGCTCTGCCCCCACCTATCACAAGATTCATCTTTATCCTCTCCCTGCAGCATCACCACCCTCCCACGTTTTATGTAAAGAAGAATAATTTATGTATAGAATAAATTATAACGTGTGTAAGCTTGAATCACTGGTGCCAGTCCCAAAGTCACGTTCCCATCCCTCTATTCACCACCGCCAGTCATGTTGGATTCGCATTAAATGTCAAGTCCTTTTCTTTATTTATATATGATTATTTTCTTCGGACATTATCATCACCGAAGAGATGTTTTGGACTTTTGAGATGATCCAACGAAAAGTGGGTCATTGGGGGGCATGGTTCCTCCACAGGGAACACACATTCCTCCTCCTCCTTTCGGATTTTCCAAAATGTTGCCACTATTCCCGTCCTCACAGCAGTAACGCGCAACCTTCCTAGTCCTCTAATCGATCTTTTCTTTTACGATATTTTATTTCTATTTTTGTTTGTCAAAGCCCTTGAAATTTCCATACCTCCCATGTGACCCACAACCCCAAATCACCGGGGGGGCAGGCTTTTGAATTCACGTACTATTCGTCTCGATCCTCTCTCTATTCTTGATTGGTTTTAAGTTGGCTAAGGACATTTGTTTTCCTCGCTTCCCTTTTGAGTTTCTCTACCTACCCCAACTCATGTTACGTCAAATTATAGTCACATGTTTTATTACAGTGCTCCCATTTTAACAAAACAATCGACCCCCTCTTTCTCCTTCATATCATTGGTGCATGAGGTAGTGAATATATTATATTAACCTCTCTAAGTCTTAGTCCCAGTACATATCCCCCCTTCTCTTTTCTAATTAAAGGACATTTTGTTTCTATATGCTTGACTTTATGCCTCCTTTTCCCCTCCAATCCTACTCGGCGTCGTTATTATCCCCAAGTTGAGTCCAGAGACATTCCAACGAGATCGTCTTAGATAGTCGTAACATAAATGTCTTCGGTGACATCGAACAATTTCTATTCCACGAAATCTTAAGGTAAAGGAGAGACATTAAAGCCCTTAACAACCCTAAAACTGTCTGTAATCATCATCGTTGACTGAAAGGAAAACGAAAACAATCCAACTAAAGAATTTAAGAAAAGTTGAACAAAGAGGTTTGCTCCCAACACCATGTGTTTTTTTTTATCCCCAAGTTGCTTTATTGACCTTCATCGATCAAGAAAACTCAATTCTTCCTTTTGAATCATCCCTTTTCTTATCATTTGATATAGTAGTGGTGTTTGGCGTGGCCTTCCTTTTACCCTACACGTACGACCCCCCCCCCCCCCTCCCCGGGCGATTCATTCATATTCTCCTCTTTCCCTTTTAAAAGGGTGATAATAATTGACTTGTCCGATTTCGGTTTATTGCCCCGACCACCTTTCCTCTTATTGAGTTTATTTATATACGTCGAGCGTTTTTATTAGCTGTTCTGATACTTTGCATTGGCTAAAAGATGGCGATGGAGTTTGTTCATTGCTTTTCAAGTAATGTCCATGCATGAATTATTGTGACGGTAAAATTATGTCGATGGGATAACTTTTTCATGGGGAATGAGTGAATAGCATTGGAAATAAAACAAAACCAAAGGAGAAGGGAGAGGACTGAATATTGAATGAGTAAAAAAATAATTAAAAAGAATTCCACATCAACCTCCCGTGGCCCGAAGACTGTTGTTAGTCGCAGGAGATAATAATTGAGGAAAGATCAAGATGGGATAATAATTTAATACACCCCAACACACACGACTCAATAACTTTTAAGATAGACAAGAGGTAAGTATGAGTTGGGTGTTGGCGATGCTGTGTTAGGTTGGGAAGAAAGAAAGGAAGAAGGAGAAGAAGAAGAAGCAGCTTGTTAATCGACTCGAATCATGCAAAAAAACAATGGAATGTGATGCTAGGAAAAGAAAAGCTCTCTCCGCTGGTGGTGCTTTTGCTGGGGTGGGATGGCAATCATGGTGTATGGCAGATCATGCACAAACACACTACATATCCCTCCCCCCCCCCCCCGCTTTTTGATAGGTTTTGATTGATTGGTCAAAAGCAAAAGTTCCCCCACTTCCCCCCTCCCTCGATTGATCTTTCTTTTTTATTTTGGTACTTTGTGTATGCCGACTGTATTTACTCCCTCCAGTTCTTCCAAAAGGTCTTCTTGCCTAATCTTTTGAAATACAGACAACATCAAATAGGGCCCCCTCCATTTGTCGTTTCGTGTCCTCCCCTCGACTTCCCACTCCACCACGACTTCGTTTCTTACCATTACCACCCCTCTAAAGTTTAACATTACTTAGGGAAGAAAAAAGTGAAACATAAGCTTTGTCTAAAGCACTTTCCCCCTTTAGACCCTCCGTAGTCTGATATAATTACGGAAAATGCCTCGGTATTCTTCCTAGGTTTCGTTCCAAGCAGCAAAAACCGGGAGATGGGACATGGCGATTCCCGCGGAAGGACCCGACCTGAAGTGAGTCGTGGTTGTCGCCATTGTCATAGTACTCGGGAACCAGGATGTCACGGCTACGGCAGAAGAGGGCCCATTCAGGAGAAGCTTGGACGTCGAAGACGATGATGATGAGGAGAAATGAGATTTGTTAGCGAATGCAGCCGCTGCCTTATCAGGGCTACCCTCCCTTGAGCTGCTCAGGCTTGTCACAAGGGACGAAGGGTTCGAGAAGTGAGCGTCTATTCTGGCAGCCATGTCCGCAGATTCATCGGTGACTGTTCCTGCTGCAATGAGAGCTTGCACGTCCATTGAGAACGAGCAGTTCCGGAAAGTACTACAGCCTGACCTCGCCGACCTCTCGTCCACCGGTCGAGAGTTGTTGTCATGCAGGAAGGACTGGTAAGGCAACGCCGCCATCTTCCAATCCGACACATTGGCATCGACGGGTTTCAGGGCCGACATCTCAAAGTTGGAAGTAGCAACGTCCACATCTTCAGCAAACTGTATCTCCCTGTGACGCCTGGCAAGCTCGCCCGCAAGGAGGGTGTTGCTGGCCATGATCCTCTCGACGTCGTAACGGCCGATGTCGAAGTTCGTGACCGCATTGGCCCCACGGAACTTTATAGCGGCGATGTCGTAGGCCTCGGCCGCTTCCTCCTGAGTGCCTGAAATTGAGGAAACAATAATTGAAAAAAGAACTTAACCTAACATTTTTTTTACTGATCCCAAAAAAAGCAAAACATTTGTCACCACCCAAGTTCAAAAATTGCAGAGAGCCAAAGCAGGCCTGTGCTACCAGCCTTATCAAAGTGAAGCCACTAGGCTTTCCTTTTCACTAGTGCTAGGGACCAAAGAAAAGATAACACATATAAAAAGAACTGTTTACGTACTGAACGTGCCGAGGTAGAGGTCCTTGTTCCCGGCAACGCGACCGATCCGAGCCTGCCATCTCCCGTGCTGGTGGTGCCTGGGGCATTACAAGTCCTCAGGTTAATACACAACAGAACTTGCCACGGTAAGATGGTGTGAAATTCCGGACAGGCAGAATTAGAGCAACCTGGTCACTCCTCTATACATGGAAGCCCCCCTAGAAAACCCGCTGCTCTTCCTGCGATGAGGGAAATAGAGATCAGCAGGGGTCATCGATATCGGAGAAATGTATGAATGGCTGCCATTTCAGGTTTCAGACCTTCTCAAGTGTGCAACATATTCCTGCCGGGTCATGTTCTTCATCTCTTCGAGTTCCTTTTGGTAGTTCTCCAGCTTCAATGAAGAAATAAAAGGAAGAGAAACCAGGTCTTATCCCAAGGCCTTGAATGGCTCGAATTAATCATTGGCATAGTGAACGAGCGAGACAGAGAGCAATGAGTATTTCTGCTGATGCTTACTGGGAAGTTAATGTGGGTGGAAGCGCCCCAGTACTTGAGAGCGGCAAGATCGTAAGCTCTAGCAGCTTTCTCTTCCATGTCATAACCTCCTAAACACACCAAAGGTAAAAAAAGAGAACACTTACTACGAAACCTCGACGTTGAAAAGAAGAACAAAGCGAAAGAGGCTCGACGAAATTGGGTCTCACCCAGATAGACTGAAGGATTTGCATCACCATGTCCAAGGCAGCATCCACAGGATCAGCGTGAAGATTGGAACACCGGGCAAAGGGGGAGATAAAAAAACGGATTAACTACAAAGGGTCAGCGAGAAGAGGAGAGGAGGGGCCAACAAAACTGCAGGGTCAAACAAGTTGAAAGAAAAATGTAGCATGTTTTGAGGATATTGAAAGGAAGTTCAGGGAAACCGGTTTCAGACACAAAAAAACACAAAGCCAGAGTGAAGCAAGAGATAAAAAAAAACACACTAACCTTGTCTTCCTTTTCTGGTCTGGCCTTCCTTCTTGCAGCTGTTATCCCATAGATGAGCTTCATATCTACCAGTCCATCTATGCCTACTTACACCACAGGAATACAAAAAATAGAAAAGGAAATGGACCCCATTATCTCAAACGTCTTAAGACAAGGCGAGGAAAGAAGGAAGAAAACAAACAATGACGTTAAGATTGTAAGAAAAAGTCAGACCTTGTGACTCCTCTGTACTGAGATGTCCTCTGCCCGAAAGAGTCGATGGATTTCCTGTGCACAGTGGCCTGCTTCGGGCACCCAACTTTCCCCATTGACCTCTTCTTCGTCATCTCCAAGGCCGCCACGCAGTCCATCTCCCCCGGCGAGATCTGCCTGGGCACTGTCACGCAGCTCGACTGCGACCCCGGGCTCATCGAGAGGCTCAGGTTCTGCAGGTCAGCACAACCCCTCGTCCCGACGCTCTCGCAATACCCGGTGCTGCAGGTCCCCGTGTTTCCCATCTGTACAAATGGACGTGGGTGCTCGAGAACACCGTTGGCGGGTTGAGAGCAGGCCGAGGAGGAGGTGTAGTCGCAGAGGCCGTTGAGGGGACCGTTCTTTCCAACAGTGTCGGGCAATGGCGAGGGGAACAGGGCAGGAGAAGGGGATAGATCATGTGGGTAGCCAAAGATTTGATGCTGGTTTTGTGGGTAATACATGCAAGTGTCCAAGCCGAGAGGGATTGCAGAGGGAGTATCGCGTGCCCCGCCAAGGAAGTCTTCCAGCTTCGGCGTCGAACCAGGCATAATGCCTGTGAGAAACGGAGTAGACGACAAGGTCGGGAAGGTGAAAACACGGGTATCGACTCAGACAATGCTTAGCCGAAAACATCGGTCATAAACTTTAAGGTACCAACCTAGGGAGCCGGTTCTCGATGGCGACAGGGCTTCCACTAGGCAGAGGGAGCCATCGGACTTGAGCGGCATGACGGACAGCGAGGAGGAGAAGCCACCTCCGCCGTTCTCCCCGACACCGAAGAACAGAGCGGGGTTCGCATAGTGCTGCTGCTGCCGCTGAGAGAGAAGAGTATTCGGGGAGGAAGAAGCGGAGTGCCCGGCCACAGAAACCCCGTTCTGAGGAGAGAGAGAGAACCCTAAGCAGCCACCCCAGCCGCCAGCTCCAGCAGTGCTCCTGCCGCCGTCGTCATGGGCGCTGGCATTCTCTTCTTCCACAAACTTCATCTTGGACTAGAGATTCTGCACCCGGCGGTGTCCTTTTTAGCTAACAACCAGAACACAAAGGAAGATAAGGCCGTGTGGTTCAATGATTGGTGTTTGGCTTCACGAAATCTTCCTTAATCTCCAAACTCAGAACACTTCCGAACTAGTTCAAGCTCCCCAGGAATGAATATGATTTATATATACATATGATTGAGTGTCGAGTCGAGTGAGGGAGTGAATGTATGCGCATATAGGTTGCTCCTCGGTGTCAAACCCAAAAAAAAATTGATTTGTAGTTAACAATAATATACAAAATATGGGAATTTTTTTTTTAAAAGAGATGCAATAAAAGGGACCGGTCCTTTGACAGAATTTTCTTTCTTTATTTTTTGTTTTGTTTTGGTATATAATTTTTGAATCAAAAAAAGAAAAGGCAAAAGGGAATAGAAACGAACGAGGCTAAAGGAGATGGAGGGAGGGGGGATGCCGGGTTAAAACCCTGCATCCCTACAAATAATATTATAGGGATCTGTGTGTGTGTTTCTCCTCTTCTTCCTTTTTCTTTTAATGTTTTATATTTTTTTTTCTATTATTTATTAAACTTACAAATGGGTTACTGTAAAAATGGGATTGGGAGACCGATTGATACTCAATCCCCCAAACGTAATACCGGGATCCAATAAATCACCCGGGTTCGTGCTCCCCTCTCACCAAAGGTGTGTAGTAATAAATAATAAACAAATAAAAGACGAAGAAGGAAATATATCCGTCTAGTTTTTCGTTTCATCCATCCATCACCCCTAACCCCATATGATTTTAAGATCGGTATAAAACCCCAAGAAGAAGAAGAAGACAGTTAGTGTGGTAGTAGAGCCAAAATTCAACGATGGTAAAAAACGGCAGCACACAAAATCCCTCCTCTCCTCTCGTCACCGCCTGCTTCCGCTGTTTTGTCTGTCTGTCTGCCTCTGTCTGTCTGTCTGTCCTCCTCGTCTCAGGCATTACTGCTTCTCCCCACCCCTCCTTCTCTTCCCTTCTCTTCTCTCCCCACCTGTTTCGGTTCCTTCCTTCCTGCCTTCCTTCAACAGTTAGTAGCAATACTAGTATTAGTCGTAGCGAGTATCCAATTCCGAATCTATCCATCTAATCCGACCACTCCCTTCTCACTGCATCATACCAAAAACCAACAACAAAGCCGATGCTGCTGCAGTCTCTTTTACCATTCCTTTCTTACCCTTCTGCACCACCTCACTCCCCCCATAATATATATATGTATAATGTTAAACAAGAATTGGTTAATGACAGAGGAGATTGAGGGAGAGGAGAATGGAGGGGCTTTTGGTGACTGCCACAAACCTTTTCATCGAACCCTACCTAGATTCAGATTTTACTTCAGCTTTACTTTAGGGCTTCTTGTGAATGAACAACACTGGGGGTGTCGAGATGGTCAACGCCTGCTGCCACACACCCGCCAAAAAAGAAAAAGTGTGATTTTTCCTTCTTTTGTTTGGTGAGTCTATTGATACAAACATTTAAATACTTTGTAACAATGATATAACAAAACAGTAATATTCCCGTAATGATTATCATAAGGCCCACGTTGTCCCCCCCCCCCTCAATTTTTTCTCCACCTTGGTTTTCCTTGTGTATAAGCACGAAAATAACGAGGGCATCGGCGCAGGGTTCAATCACTCACAGACAAATAATCAAAAAAGGCTTTCCACCTAAAAGCTAAGAAATTTTTGACAAAGAAGACGTATCCCGAGCTAATCACGCCCCAGAGACATTTTATCATTTTTTCAAAGATCCTCCCCGGCTGAGAGCTCAAAACTAAACTGGGGTTTCTTTCTTTCTTTTTTTTTTTTGAGAGGAGATGGGAGGGGGGGATGTCATCGATCAAATCATCCACCCTGGCCTCATCTTTCAATTTTCGTGGGACAGATTGGTGGAACTCCTTTACCCCCCTTTTCATTTTTATTATCCTAAAGCTTGGATGTACAAGTAGTAGTAGTAGTAGTTGATCATCGGGGTTTTGTCATTGCTCTGTGAATTGCATGGCCATGGGAGTGGGCTGAGCTGTTTGCATGGAAATTATGGGTGGGTGGGTGGGTGGGTTTATCATTATTTCCACGAGAGACAGATTTTCTAATGGTAATGATTTGGTTTGAAATCATGAGGGGAAGAGGACCCCCCCGTGGGGAGTGGGACTCCTGTGTTTCTCCTTTCCTTTCTCTCATTTTTGGAGGGAAAACAAGATAGAAAAAAAGAAAGCAACACTCCAAACTCGAGTTCACAAAACACGACAGCGATTTTAGTGAGGAAAAGGAAAAGGGTGGAGGAGGTGGGGTTTGGTTTTGATTGAGTGCACAGAGGTGGGAAGGAGAAGGGATAGACGGGGGAGTCGTGGTCGTGGTCGGGAGGAGGTCATAATATTGCAATGATGAGTGAATCCAACAACACACCCCCGCACACGATTGCCCATTATGTCTTACGCCGACTTGCATGGTATAATAACCCACGCCACTCCCCCACCCCACCCTTAAAAATGTCATCCAAACACGAAATCCCCTAATTAAACCAGTGCACGCATCGACCTCGGAGGATTCACCTTTGACGTTACGTATAAGGACGTGTGGGGAGATCTGCACGAAGCCCGTGAAAAGGCAGTAAAAACTATCGACAAGACAACCGCAGGAGGGACATTTATTTACGTTAGTCAAGACAAAAAGACATTAGATTCTGGTCAGGTTGTGGTTGAGACTGGGAGGAGAGTTAATCACGGACGGCAACAGCTGGGCTAGGGAAGAAATGTCTTCTTAGGAATGTGCATGTCTCGTAACAGTGATTTCGGGTTGGCTCTGCTCTCTCTCTCTCTCTCTCTCTGTTCCCTCCTCGTCTTATCATCATTCCCCACGTCACAATCAATTCACGACGATAAAATTTACTTTAAAAAAAAAACCATAAATACCTTACAACCTGATATCGCGATGATTTAATTAAATCTGGTTTATTTCGACACACATCAGTGAATAGTAAGTAGCAAAGGCTGATAAATTTATTGATATTTATTTGTTCATAACATAACTCCTTCGAACTTGTTATTTCTGTTTCGGGGGTTCCTCGAATTAATGTCTCATTTAGTGTGAGAAGAAGAAGGGGATGGGGGGAGAGTTACGAGGATAGCGTGAGAAACGGAATTTCGAGGATCCAACCAAAATCTAGGGGAGCGAGAGACAGGATAAGGAAGGGGGGATCTCCCTCTCCGACAATACTACGTATCCGACGTCATCTGCCCGGGCTTTTCATTCTTACAGAAAACCCTTACCTCCCTCCCTCCCTGTCCCGTAACCTCAATATTATTTGTTTTGACCATTCCTCATTATCATTTTCGAATCCTTGCTTTGTCCTCGCACGCACGGGCAGGGGAATTTATCTATTTATTTTTTCATTATTATTAGGGCACATCCAAATCACGAGGAAATGGATAGGTTGCCATTGCCATGGCCTTGTGAAGAGAAATTAACAAAAAAAAAATAGATGGCGAAAACATTTAATACGAGTGTGTGTTACCAATGTCCTTGAACAGTGAGAAGCCTCTGAACTGTCCCCACAATGAATGCCCCCCTCCCCTCCCCTCTCGGTCCTTGTATGTTTCTTTTCTTCTATCATTCTGAACACAGGTAAAAATAAAAGGCTATTACCCAATTTCGAAGCTGATTTACGTCCCAAATGAAAACCTTCATTTCTTCTTAGAAAGAAATTCAAGAGAACACGAAGAAGGACACACGCAAAAAGGAGAAGTATATCCCCATGAAGCAGATAAGAAAAAGGTAGACGAAATAAATACAAAAAATTGATTATTACCCCTCGTATTGTCACAGCCCACCTCCTCCTCCTCCGCATTTGTCACTGTCTCCTCTTCCCCCCCGACGACACGTCCCCATCCAATAAAAACCCCTCCTTCATTGCCAAGTCACTCTCACCGTAGATTCCCTTCCCCCCAACCCGCTTTTTAAACAACGCCGTGGTGTTTGCTTAGATCTTAGATCTCTCGTATCGTCCTTGGTGTCCAGACCTCTCCCCTCTCCCCCTCCCCCCTCTGATTAATTTAATGGGAGAAGAAGGAAACGTACGACCACGACGGGTCCCCTTAAAAGAGAAAGAACAAGTGAAGGAGAATGTATATAAAGAGAGGCCTGATTATCAAACATGTTACGTACTTTTGCTGTTTTATTCGATATTACCCCTACTTCGAAACGTATCTAAATAGGATATAAACTACCGCCGTTATATCATTTGTAGTCTTTGTCTATCCGTCTACTAACGGCGACTGACGTGGATCCCACGTGGCTAAAACACCGTCATTAAACTCCGTCTATCCATCTCCCCTCTCAGATCGAATTTCCTCCCCAAATTCACTCGAATCGCCCAAATTTTTTTGCCCTAGCTTCTTATGTGTTTAGGGACGAACGAAGCCTGCATCCTCCCTTCATCTGCAGCCTTCCTTTCGTAAAGCATCACCCCCCTTCATCCGATTCTGCCATTCATTTCCCACAACCTTCTTCCTTCCTTCTGCCGTGCTGGTAAGTTTTTCGGTTTTGGTTTGTAACTTGGGTTGTCGATTCTGTATGTGGGTAGATTCTCTTTTGTAATTTGGGTACCCTTCTGCCCTGCTGGTATTTCTGTGCGTTTTATATTGGCTAAGTTTTTCTGTGCGTATACCCTTCTGCCCTGCCCTGCCCTGCTGGTATTTCTGTGCGTATACCCTTCTGCCTTGACGCCTCTGACGATGATATTTTGTTGATATATTGAGTAAGTTTTTCCGTCTGTCTTGTTTTACTAGCTCTTGAGGTTCGCTCGGTGATGGGATTCAACAAAAGTTGTTCGTCCAGAGGCTCTTCCAGCAATGTCATGAGTGGTCATGTTTTCTGTTATTGTGGAATGGAGTGCAATGCTAAAACTGCTTCAACTGCAAAAAATTTCGGTCGAAGATATTATGGATGTCCTCGTTACAAAGAATCAGGTGGATGTGGATTTTTTCAATGGATTGACTTTGTTAATGGTGGCATTGTTTCGGAGAGTGAGAAGGTAGTCAATGTTGCTGCTTTTGAGGCTAAATTGCGGAAGACGGAGATGGAATTGATCAAAGCGAAAGCGAAAATCGAGATGTTGAAGGCTGATGCGAATAGATATATGTTGTTGTGTTGTGTTTTACCTTCGGTTGTTAGTATTTTAGCCTATGTAGTTGCTGTTAGTAAGTAAATGGTAATTTCTTTACCCCATGACAATGTAATCACCTTTGTATTATATGAACAATTTCTGCAGTCCAGAAATATGTAATCAGCCTTTGCAGTCTAGAAACTGCGGTCCAGAAACTGCGGATTGAATATTGTGGCATCACATGTTATGCTACATGTAAGTTCAGAAACTGCAGAAATTGGAAACTGCAGAAATTGCAGAAATTGCAGTTCACTTCAATTGCAGTTCAGAAATTCACTTCAATTGCAGTTCACTACAGAAAATTAGTCCAGAAACTGCGGATTGAATATTGTGGCATCACATGTTATGCTACATGTAAGTTCAGAAACTGCATAAATTGCAGAAATTGGAAACTGCAGAAATTGCAGTTCACTTCAATTGCAGTTCAGAAATTCACTTTAATTGCAGTTCACTACAGAAAATTAGTCCAGAAACTGCAGATTGAATATTGTGGCATTACATGTTATGCTACATGTAAGATCAGAAACTGCATAAATTGCAGAAATTGGAAACTGCAGAAATTGCAGTTCACTTCAATTGCAGTTTAGAAATTCACTTTAATTGCAGTTCGGTACAGAAATTAGTTCAAAAACTGCAGAAATTGCAGTTCACTTCGATTGCAAAAGAAATACTAAAAAGAAACTAAAAAGAAAGACTAACTAAATTGCAATTCACTTCAATTCCCGTCATTTCCAACATTATCATAGTTATGGAAGCTTACACTAGCAACACACGACTCTTGTGTGCCGCCGGTGCCCACGTTGTAACTGTTTTGTGGATGCTCTTATCTTCCTTCACTACTTGAAGCTTGAAACCATGGTCTCTCAATCCTTGGCCTACCCCTGACAGTGGCTCTTCCTCTACCAGACAATCTCAATGTGGCTCTCCCTCTAGATGTGGCTCTGCCTCTGCCTCTCCCTCTGGATGTGGCTCTGCCACTTTGAACTTCTGTTCCATGTGCAACAGATGGATATGTATCCTATACATGTGGAAAGGAATATAAAAAACATGCAAATACCATATTCCAAGATGTAAAATTACAAACCCATGTAAATACAACACGTGTACTTACATTATAGATTCCAAGATGAACAATTACAACATTTTCATGTTGTACCAAGCCACTAGGTTCAGTTGAAGAAGTAGGCACATGTTCGCTCTTGCAGCTCCTTTTATTATGCCCATATTGCTTGCACTTACTGCATCTCATCTCCAATCCTCTTCGTAGTAATTTGCTCAGATTTTTTGGCTCCTCATCTGCACTCTTCTTCCTATTCTTCTTAGGCCTACCTGGTCTTGTCTTAAATGGTGGGTTCACCTTCAGCCTTGGGCCAGGCCATCTCCCCTTCTAATGGTGTTAAAAGGAACTTGTCTGCCTTAATGTATGTTTCCTTCTTGTAAAAATGACTTACATAGGTCTCAATGTCGTATTTCATGAAATTTATTGAGGCTACCGCATGACAACAAGGAATCCCAGTCAAGTCCCATTCCCTACATGTACATGTTCCCTTATTGAAATTTACTACAAACTTCTCATTTCTACGCACAACTCTCCTAAACATGGTTTAGGTACCCATTTCCCAGCATCTACCTTTAGTTTCTCAATTTTTCCTCTAATATTAGGACAAATGTTGTCATCCCTCCCATCAAACAATCTATTCTTATGATACATCCTTTGCATCAAAGTAGATCTAATGTCGTCCAACATTTCCACTATTGGCCTAGTCCTTGGCAAAGCAATATAACTGTTAAAGGTCTCACATATGTTATTATCTGTCGCATCACATTTAACATTTGTGTTAAAGAAGACCTGCAAGGCACAACACATAAAACTTACTGATATGGGCTGTTCATCCTACATGATAGAGTAAGAGAAGAAAGCAATACCTTACAAAAGTGTTCTGGACCTTGTTTCAAAAAGTCTTCTGCAGCATCATTAGAAAGCAGCCTCATGTTGTTCAGTGCTTGCTTGTATGACGATTCATGAGTACTCTTTACAGCAGTCCAAAAGCACTTCTTTAGCAACTGACCCCGATGAGAGCTTTTCCAGTTAACATAAACATGTCTTGCACAATTTCTGTGCTCCGCTAGAGGTGCCAATTCAGCAACAGAGTGTATTAGTCCCTGCACAAAACAAATTACAACATCCCTTATTCAAATTACAAAACAGAAAGTAAGCTGAATTTTAAGATTATACAAACCTTTTGTTTGTCACTTATGAAGGTCCAATCTTGGCTATCGTTCATACCCAAATCTTCAAACAGAATACTGAGGAACCACATCCATGATATTGTGTTTTCTCCTTCAACTACTGCCCAAGCAATTGGAAATATGTAATTGTTTCCATCCCGACCAACAGCACTCAAGAGAATTCCTCCAACAGCATGTTTCAGAAATGTCCCATCAAAGCCAACCACATTTCTACATCCATGTCTGAAGCCCCTTCTCAATTCGTGAAATCCCACATAAAACCTTTTGAATGTGTTAAATAGCCCTATACTCGGTGTAAACTCATGCTCTTGTTTGAATGTGCTCTCGGGACACCTCTTGCTTAAGAAAGCAATGTAGGACCTAATATTCTTATAATGCTCTTTAACCGTGCCGTTTACAATCTTCTGAGCATGCCACTTTGCATGATAAACCTGCAGTTTCTTCACCTCAAGCGAATACTTCTCCATCAAATCCACCATTACATCCTTTGCTGTCATTGTATCTAATGGCCTATTCATCTTAATAAACTCCCTGGCCACCCATTCAACAGTTGCCTATCTATTTTTTAGCGACCTAGTACATTTATGTTCTAAGTTGCAAACCTTGACAACTACTGTACTCTCCCTCTGTAACCACGAAGCATAAACACACCATGGACAACCATCGACACATGCTGCTTCCATCCTCTTACTAGTAGCTCTAACCCAGTGAAGATCAACACCATTTAGGATGGCATAGTCTTGTACAACTTGCTTAAACTGATCCAATGAATCAAAACTCAGGCCAACATCAAATACTAAACTCCTATGATCACACTCGGGATCATACATCCTAGATTTAACACCACTTACATCAAGTTGTTCATCTTCTTCATGTTCATTTTCTTCCCTAACATCTACCTCAGAATCAACATAGTCAGAAGCAACCTCAGCATCCAGATCAAACTCACCATCAACTCCAACATCTCCATGCCCGTCTCCTACCTCAATTGATTCATCATCTGCCTCTCCCTCCCTTTCTTCAACCTCAGTTTGTAAGATATCCCTCTCATCTCCCTCGATGTATAAGTCAAGACATTTGGATTCCAACAATAAAGACACCATCTGACCTACTTGGCTGTCTGTAATGAGTTCTGTAAGCCCTTTTGCCAAACTAGTATGAAGCTTAGCAAACCATATCCTATTTGGCTCGTATCCGATACTCCTAACCAGATTCAAAATTGTGAAGTAACCTATCTTATCAACATCAATATTTGGGATCTTCACAACTTTTTCTCCGTAGTATTTAATACGACCAGTCAAAGAAAATCTACCCCCAACGTGGAAAACCAAATCACCACGGTACACATCCATCTAAATCAGTAACCACACACTTAGATACTGCCCACATATAGAATTAGCAACCCAAATTACAAACCAAAACAGAAAAACTTATCAACAGGGTAGGGCAGAAGGTAGGAAGGGCACGTTTCGTCTGGGAATGGCAGGCTGCGTCTGAGAAGGGCAGCCTTTGTCTTTGGAAAATAATCGTAGGGGTGATTAATGTAGACAAAGGGAGGAAGCAGATGAAGGGAGGATGCAGGCTTAGTCGGTAATTTTTAGGGCAACACTAGTGAAACCATCCCCCCGCAAGACACACATTTAGCCCAAAAGAGAACACATCCTCTGCCAACCCCTCAGTAGCCACCTATTTATAGCTTTTATGGGTCTTTGTAATAAAACAACCCTCCCACTCAAAATCAAATCCTTCTCCTTCTTCTTCTTAATAAACAAAATGGGTTTTGGTGTGGGTTGGACTCAAGTCTTTTTTCTATTGGGGGGGACTTGGTAAAACACATCTTTGTCACCGAACGTAAGTCCGCCCGCTGCCCTTTGTCTTTAAACATGTTGATTGCTACATGTCGAAAAGCGCTCTCTGTCTCCTCCTGATGGCAAAATTCTTGAAAGGTGGGTTTGGTTTTTGTCGATGGGAGAGAGGGAGGGGCAATGAAGGAAAGGAAAATGCCCATTTTCGGCAACAAATTGTGTCTTGGTGTGTCCTTACGAGCAAACACTGGGTTTTGACTTCGGCCAGAATGTTCTCTAAAAAGGAAAACCCCCCTCTTCTCTTTTCTTCTCTTCTGTCCTATTGGGAAACCTCCTTTCTTTCTTTTGCATGTATCGTGATCCATCAAGGGAAAACAAATGATTTTGAAAAAAGATATAAAATAAATTGGAACAGGGGAATTGAATTTGATATAGGAACAAAAAAAAAAAGCTCTGAGATATTAATTGTTTTGGAGGTGAAAAATTGTTTTTTATGTGGAACCAAATAACAGGCCGAGAAAGAAAGAAAGAAGGAAGGAAAACCCAATAGATGATAATGATGACAATATGCTCTTGTTGCTACTTTTACCGGCAGAAAATATTCCCCAATTTGTCACAAGCACAAAGGATGGTGGGAGAGATTTTGAAGGGTATATGATTGAATGGCCAAATTAGCATCGGACAGAGATTATTTTTTTATGTCATATGACTTTCTGCGCAAGGAAATGGATCAATGAGAGGACAAAAGAAAATGTCCCACCCACCCATGTTTGTTTTTGGGCCTTAATGGGCCCAAATTTGAGGCCCATAAGACCACTTCTGGTACTCTTGAAGTTGGAGGCCTTCTTCGCCTTTAGCAGTGATGATTAGCGAAGCAAAATTAATTATTTAATTAATCTTCTCAACTTCTCTAGAACTTTCTGTTTTCTATAAAATCGTTAAGCATTTTATTTGAATTGATAAAAATAACTACGCATAATAAAAGGGAAAAAATTAATCTCTTTATTTAGTGGCTTTTTTCAAAAATAAAAAGCCACTAAATAAATAAATAAATAAATAATTGAGGTGGGCAGGCTTTTTACAAGCTTAAAAAGTTAGTTAGGCACCGGAGTATGAATCTCTTTCTGGATCACCCTCTCTTTTAAGATGAGTCACAGTCGTTGTTGATACAATCCTCACTGGGGGGAGATGCACTTGTTCCGCTGCTTTCGCCCCGTAGGAGGTTTCGTGTCACCGTTGCAATCCTCGTATGGACCTGTCCTGCTGTGATTTCGTCCAGAATAGTTAGTTGGACGTCCTCGGCACGCTCTGCGGGGGCAGGGGATGGACCCTCTGCACCAGAAGCCGACGAAGAGCCGCGACGGCCTGGCGGTTCCGTAATTTTGATCGGCTTGAAATTTCTTGTTGCCTCAAAATCAATTTTGATCGGCTTGTGATCTCGTGATGCCCAAGGATCGAGCACTCCCCGGTTCGGCCAAGGTTGGAAGCCATAGTAAGGAACAACAGGAGCTACCGGGTAGGCGAACTGAAAAGGAGCCGAGTACATGTTCCAAGTATTGGGTTGATAGGAATACCCGTTGACAGCTGCAAGTGGGTAGTACTGGCCCGGAGAATGTCCTGTGGGGTACCCCGAGGAGGAGTCGGACTCCTCCTTTGGAATTGCGACCTTCACCTCCACTTCCTTGCCACGAATGAGGTACTTGTTATGCCGCAGCACCTCCTTGGCGGATTCTTCTGACGCGAAGGTCACATATCCGAACCCTCTTGGCCTCCGGCTGATGCTGTCGACCATAAGAACCACGTCCGTGGTTTCCCCATATCTCTCGAAGAGGCTCTTGAACTCCTCTTCATTGAGATCAGACGGTAATCCGCCAACGAAGATTTTCTTAGGATTTCTACCATTGCAGTTGCTGCACCCTGTTTTGCCCTGTCGAACAGGAGGTGGCTCCTTTCTTTCGGATTCCCTGACTTCCACCTTCATACACACGTATAAAGAAATGATGAACACCACTTTAAACAGCCTCCTCCCCACTAGCACTACTACCACCAACTCACAAGTCCTACCAATCAAAATCCAGAACCAGGAAAAACGAAAAGCCATAAAAGCAGCACAATAACTACCACTCCGACGAGTCTTGCCAGTCAAAACCTATAAAGAAAATGAAAGACCCACATACCTTTGTCCCCATAATCACATGGTCCTCCACATCTCTGACCGCAGCCTTGGCGCTGTCCTCATCGGCGAACCACACAAACCCGAAATTCATCCGTTTCCACGGGGGCCTCCCCTTGGCGGGGGTGGCTTTCAAGACTCGCCCGTACTTGGAGAAGTACTCGCTCAGCACATCATCCGTCGCTCCCTCCGGCAAATTCCCGACATAAATCTTGGCTTTATCAGAAAGGGCCTCCATCGCGAGGGGCAGAGGAACGGGAGGATGAGCAGGAAACTGGATTGGTTCGTTTCTCTCGATGGTCATTGGTGATCGATTATAGAGGATGTGGGGGAGAAGGGCGGGGGAGAAGGGTGGAGGAGACTTCCAGGAAAAGAGCACGAAGTTGTATTACGAGTGTTATTAAGACAAAAACCAAGATTGACTCTGCAACTTAGAATTCTTCCAGAAGTAATTCTCTTTCGCTGCCATTGCTCATTATATATACTGGCACATTTTGGAGATTGTGGATCTGCTATTTCATCAACCTTTTAGCATTAATAAGATCAGATCCTATAAAATTTGTGGATCAAATATGACTGAATGTTTGCCTGAATATTTCATCATGGTGTGGGGTGATCTTTAATGGGATTCTAATACATAAATGTTTGTCCTGCCCGCTGGTTTTCCTATGAAAACGACTGGATTCAAGTCTGGTGTTAGTCATGAAGACTTTGCTAATTCATTGGGAGGGGGCTAATCCAAAGTGAACATCTGGAAACTGAGGCAACATTTTTATTCGGCTATTTTCTTGGACAACATTCAGAGGAAAATACACCACCACCATGTAAAACCGCGTTAACAAAACCTTTTTCGAATTTTAAATTATTTTAATCCCAGTTTCCTGATGATTTCCCTTTCAATGCCTCCCCAACAAAGATCAAAGTCAGTTAGAAGAAAATCCGACTATTTAGATTCTCCGTAGAACTTGAAAGATTTGTTTTTTTCTTAATACTTTTGCCTTTTGTTTTGTGTGAATGAATCAGATAGTTATTTCGGGATGGAAGATGATTCCTCTCCATATCATGCCGAGTTGCCGCCCCGGGTAGCATTGTCGTGGGAGGAGAAGCCCGGGATCCCCAAGAGCGTAGTCGGGGATGGCGAACACCGAGGATTTGAGAGGAAGGTTCGAGCGGGGCTGAAGTCACCCCCTTGCAGGAGTAGACGCCAAAGGGAGTCGGTAGTGAGGAAAGCTACTGAGAAGATGAGGAAACAAGATGATCCTTTTGCTGTGGCCATTACAAAGTGCACTGCCGATCACTCTGGACCTTCGGATGATTCCCGGAACAATCTCGGCCGATCTTTCCGGTCTACGGACGGTTTCTCGGATGGTCTCGGACGCTCTTGTCGGTTGGGGAGGAAAGCGTCTCCCCGTTCCTCGTCGAGTGAGGCATGGTCGTTCAAGGGAGATGAGTCCGGGAGCGATCAAGACGACGACGAGGATTTTATGAGTCAGTACTTGAAAACTAGGAAGCTCTTCATGATGTGATGTGACGAGATGAGATGTGCTTGCTTTGACCCCGAATGAGCTGTGACTTTTGAATAAAGAAAATTGTCTGTCTTGCACTGCCAATAAGTCCAGCCCCTTTGGATGATCTTCACCATTAGAGTTGGTCAGGGAGGAAGGTGAGGCTTCGGACCTCCTCAAGCGATGTATGATCTCTCCAGGGAGTTGAGTCGGAAGCAAGGCCAGCGTTTGTCTCAAGTGAGTACTGGCAACCTAGTGTAAGTGTATGTTAGGCCAGCTTTTGCAAGTCTACTGTCGACCTTGGATGAGCTCGTGATTTGGAGTCAAGACAGTGTCATTCATATTTGCGCACGAAGAGGAGGCTTTCTTAATCCGTATTGGCAGACAAGGAATCTATTCATTATTCATGATGTAATGAATGCTAAACCCGCTTATGTTTAAGTCAGAAGTCACCCTTGAATGAGCTCAAACTTCAATAAATGCATAGACTTCCATAGTTCTTATTCCTGATAAGAAGTGGGAAGATCATTATTATATTCCTAGAAAGCCAAACTTTGAAAAGCATCCCGGGATTTCTTGGGGGCAAACTATGGTTACATCAAATGTATAAGGGAGACAAATGCCTTGATGGAAGCCCCGCAAGGCGCACCTGCATTAAGCCCTGTGTCAGTCAGCTATATCAAAAGAACAAGAACAACAAATGGCTTAAACCTCTAGCCAAGTTAGATCTTCACAAACGCAAGAAATTTTCGAAATTTCACCATAAACTTGGATGAAGTTTCGGAGGCAAGAAACAACATCTTAAGAGAACAAAGGGACCTAAAGCGGATGCGAATTTTCCGGAGAAAGATGACAGGAAGGACGAGGAGGATAGAAGAAATTGATGTCATTCCTTCTTCTCTTTTTACGTTTCCGTTTCCGACTGTTTCTTCTCTATTCATTTTCTTTGCCGATTTCGGGGCCCTTTCTGTATTTGTAAAATTGCAATGAAAACCATCAACAGGGTCGTGCTTTCATACTTTACTTCCTAATTTAGTTCGATTACTCGATACACTTGGAAATGATCATGGAAATTAGTGTCCCGTTAAATTAAAGAAGTATGTGAAATTCAAGAAAGTTCATGGAAAATCCATGCTGGTTAAGATTGTTTTAGGGTGTTGCCATTGCCATTTTTATTCGCTTTAATCAAACCAATTTCCATTTAAAATTTCTTTATAATTACTGAAAATATTTTGAGGTTAGCTTGAGAATATCAATCTACAATTTATTATAACAAAATGTAAATCAATTCCTTGGGTACTACTGACGTTGTCCAAAACTCGATTAATCAAGTTTTTAATTTTGATGTTATTGAATTTATTTTCACTTGTTAAAATTTTATTTTTATCGAATTAGGGGATCGTATAAAAAAATTTAAAAATTTATTTTCATTTGAATTTAATTTGAACCGCAGTGAATAACGCTAGATCCAAGCATGGTTTGAGGCAATTTTGTCTTTAGTGTCGTGGAGGTTCGTGGCGGACCAATACATCCTCTTCGGCCCCAGACAAGACCAATGAATCAAAACCCACCACATACCAACTAAGTGGTCCAATGGGGACAATCTTGCCTAACTTTGCACGGACCGACAAAACGACATTCCCCTCCTACTTCGCCATTCGTCAGTGCACACACATAAATACGTACATACTCGGACAAAATCAAATAGACGCGACAAGATATTTTTTTTCATGTCCTGTGGAGGACTTAAAAAAAAACACGAAGTGAATTAAAAAGGGCACGCGAAACCAGGTCGCAACGAGTGAGTTCGC
The DNA here is from genome assembly GCA_023653495.1 of Melastoma candidum. Lineage (NCBI taxonomy): Eukaryota > Viridiplantae > Streptophyta > Magnoliopsida > Myrtales > Melastomataceae > Melastoma > Melastoma candidum. Next base: position 20,266,490 of record CM042883.1, on the reverse strand, counting down.
CATGATGATGAGAGACGAGATAAGAACAACCGCAAACTGAGCCCCTGCACGAAGTTGTTTGATGCCGATGACGCCGTCCTTCTTCAAATCTCTAGTCTCCGATCTAATTCACATCCGCCCGCCAAATTGATCGTGTTGGTTAATTGACTAACGGGACTCAAAGACCGATAGCTGGCGTGGCCCAGTGTGAGGTGGTTGGTCTTGTATTTGTGGCAGTTCTCTTTCTGTCTTACTTGTCTTGGTTCTGTCTTGATGTATAGACTAATATACATAAGACAAAGGTCGGGCATGAATTTTTTTCCGGAGGCGGCGGCGACGACGACGACGAAGTAGAATTGTCAGTTGCTGAGGGAGGTTGTGATCTTGTAAATTACAAGGAGTGTCTGTTTGGAGGTGCAGCTACATCATGTCTGCTAGTGCCTCATCCCTAATGTCTCCTATGATTCCATCTGCTATCCCTCTGGATATCTCCATTTTCTGGGTTCATGATCCTTCCTCCTCCATTTCCAGCAAGTGGTCATACACCATCCTGTTTGGCAAGGTTGAGCTCAACTAATCAGACCAGAGGATAAACTCTTCCCTGAATCTACTCGAACATAATAAATTCAACACCATTTGATCTCGAAAACAAATTCTCAAAACATACCTGGTTCTTGAGAATCTGGGTATTTAACCGTGGTGCTACTAGAACTGGAAAGCCCGTCTTCTTCCGCGACAATTTAACTCCGGCTAGTGCTAAAGCTCACGGAAGAACAATGGCTCAATGCGTTCCCTTTTTAGAATCCAATCTGATGGCGGATGGCCCTCAAGAGTCTCGACAAATGGAGGAACCCTTGACGGGGAGACTCCCAGAGCAACCCCTTTCGAGGAGGAAGTCGTCGAGGGCAAAGGGCTCCTGTTGTCCGAGGAGGAATTGTCATGAACACACGAAGTTACATTAGTATAAACTAAAATTAATTTAAGACAATTTATGTTAGGGTTTTAATATTGAATTTAAGTTGTTTTTAATGAGTAGATTTAAGTTAATGGTGGTGATTTTTGGTAACTGAATATTTATGTTTAATTTGGGTAGACGGAGAGTATGATGATTGTCTTTAAAATGTTGTAATTTTTATTTGGAAAAAATATAGAGTTGCAGTGAGTCTTCCCCAAAAATTACCAGCTTATTTTTTCAAACAGCCTAACGTTTTTTTCCTGTGAGTCCGTCGATTTTCCGGCGAATTGCAGCGAGCGCCCACCAACATTTCCAACAACATTGTCCTTCAAAGTTTATCAAGAAACGAATTATCACTCCTTTCGTCTCATTTCGGGGAAATAATTTTTCGTCTCATTTTTAGCTTCCTTGCGAGTGTCATGCACTCACCAGCACCTTCTCATCGGTGCACACCATTCACAGGGATCAACCACGTCCCTAAGCCAATCCCGGGTCCTCGCACCCATCCTTGGCATTAGTCGGATATTCCCACCCAACTAAACCATCCAGAACTCGCTAAATGCGGATCGTTATGATTGCTTCTTCTTTCCAGTGAGGAAGGAGGCAGGTGTCATAAGATTGGTACGAGAATATAAATGCACGTACTCTTTGCTTACATATTGCTTGGTTAAAGGCATTTTCAAGTATCGAAAATTTGAAGTTTAATTTCATAGGTTTTAATGACAATCGGTATAAATTGCCTTATATATATAACTTTGTAATCACGTTTATCTTTATTATAAATAAAAATTTAGTCTTGTTTTCCTTTAAGTATGAAAGAAAAATCTTAGATCCTTTCACGAACTCTCCGAGGAGCATCTTGTCATTTAGTGGCAAAAGCCTCTTTATTACTCAATAACACCCACCCCAATATATACATTCCCAAATTCTATTATGGGAATTGACATTACTGGGGAGTGATGTCTTGAATGTGGATGAGGTGCAGACTGCAGAAGACAACCATGGGGATATGGACATTATTCTTGGATTGTAAAACTCAGCTTTGGACACATCCCATGTCCGTGTGGGTCCTTGGGCAATGCCTTGTCCTTTCTATGGAAGGTGGAGTGGATGATACTTCCAACTTGATTAAGAATCATCTATATTTATTTATTTAATTTTTTGTTTGAAGGGAGACAGAAAAAGGTGGGGAGTTTATCTTTGATTTCACACGAGTCCATTTCATAATAATGACTCCCGATGATGATGACTATAGTACGTGATATAATATACATCCCCATCATATTACGATATACAATGGGATGCAATGCTTTTAGCTTGTATTAATCCCCGAGTTGGTTTTTAAATCTCGGGGATCCCCTCTCTATATCAATGTGTGCTCCCTGCCGCGATCAACATCCCGTAGAGGCCCGACAGCATGGACGACAGGGACGCGTATTCTAACCGTAACCTCTGGTTCTCCCTCTGGATCACTAGGCATCTGTGCGCCGCGAGCCCCAACCTCGCGCTGAGCTCCTGGTTCGTGGCGTTCAGCCGGGACAGCTCGTCCGTGATGTCCTCGAGTCGCTTCTTCTTCCGCCAGCGCGACCTCCGTGCCGACTCCCTGTTCGAGATCATCCGTTTCTGCTTCCTGTCCATGTCGAGAGACGAGTCGGTCGCGACCTCCTGGTTGCTGGGGTTGGAGTTGGAGTTGGAGCCCTCGGAGACAGAGTTGGGAATGGTGGGGTCGGGTTCCTGGAGGAGGGACAGAAGTTCTTCCACGTCGGGGAGACTGATGCCCGTTTCCAGGACCAGTTGATCACCGCCGGACATGGTTCGTCAGTCGCCCTACCAGCGGTCGAGGTTGGTGAGACGGGTGGGGGAGAAGGGAGGGAGGGGGAAAGGGGAGGAAGTGAAGAGGAGGAAAATGGTATTTATAGGAGGATTTTAGCCGAGGATCTTGTGATGTTGGTACTTACAGATTTTAATATTCTCATTTTTCAGTTGATGTTGATCGATGCAATGCAACGATGGTTTTTTTTTGTTTCTTATTAACCAATAATGTTTTTGGATTCATAACAATTTTATTAGGGTAAAACTCACAGGAGTTTGACGATTGGTCGATGTAAAGATTGTTATTGAATTGATCACTTAAGTATTCAATAAAATAGAAAAGAAAACAATACTATCTTAATATTTTGTAAAAAAAAAAAACCTGAAATATTCATGGATATATTTAGTATATTTAATTCAAGTAGAAATATTGTGAATGATTACCTAAAAAATTATAACACATGCAGAATAATTTGTTCTAATAAGGTAAAATTGTTTGTAAAATTTGCTCTATCAACAAAAACAAAGTATTGATTTTTGTAAGAAAGAAGTGTTCTTACTAATTAAGCATTCGTGAAGGCATGTATTATCAGGGCACTCCATGACAAGGACTCTTTTATCATTATTATTAAGTCGCTCTTTTATTTGTGTAGTCTGCTCGGCTTTAACTAATCAATGCGCTACGTGTTCATTTGTCCAAGGCAAATCTTTCCTTTTGATTCTTTTTTTTTTTTTAAAAAAGAAGAAGGAAATCAAAAGAACATTTGTGGATCAGGTCAGGTTGGAGGTTGTAATGGCGGAATCTCTTGACTTTTTTATTTTTAATAAAAGTGTGGAATATTATTACTTATATATGTATTTATATTTCGAAGGTGCCTTTTGGAAAGTAGGGTTGTTGATGATTTTTCATTTCATTTGGGGGGGTGGAAATATGTACAAGCTATAGCTTGATTCCGAAGAATCATCAATTCCGAAATACAAGACGGCCTAATTGATGGAGAATGATAAGAGAAAAAAAAAGAAGAAGACATTTTCTTCCTCCTTTTTTCGTGATTAAATGTAGTGTCACATGACTAGAACCAAAACAAGAAAGGCATTACCAAACCACAAAGACAGTAAAACGAAGATGAGGAGATCATCATGGACTTGTTTTTGAAAACAAGTCAAAAAACAAACAAACGAAAAGAAAACATAGGGGTAAAAAGGGGAACAGTAAGAGATGATGTTGTAACGTGACCGAATTACACCAAAGCAAATTGCCCACGTGCACAACCGAAATGCACTTTGAAAATTCATTCCAACACACTCCCAATGGAGGAGTTGCACTTGGCACTTTGACAAAACTTACAAAGAACTACATTTTGAATCTCCAAACGTTCACATTATTTGCCTCTTCCCCTCCCTCCCTTCTTACCCATTTGGTTCTGCATGGGGTTGGCAAGGATCCCACGCCCAATAAACATTTCAAAGACAGTTTAACTTGCCTTTTCTAGGCAAGCACGGTCCAACCACGCAACATAATCTACTTTTTCAGAAAGCCAAAGAATTTAAGGGGGGCAGTTTGGCTCGGTTGGTATCTCCATTCCCCCACTTTTTCCTTTGATTGGCAGTTGGGGTTCCCACTCCTTTTCTACCTGCATGTTCAAATCCCAAACTTTAAAAGCCAGAAGAAATTCCCTAAATCAGTTTAGTGGAGGCTCACATGGGAGGTCTCTCGGTCTCTCCTTAACTTTAATTGTAATAAAAAAGTAAGTTAAAGAAAAAGATGAGAGATTCCTAATTTGGGGCACATGTGCTCTTCGGTTACCCTCAGAAAAAGCACACACCCCCTCAAACTGCTTCTGCTAGATACTGTTGGATTTTGTTTGTTTCCTCTAGGAAACTCACTAATCTATACGGGCATAGTAGACCTCGGTTAAAATAACTATTTCTTGCCCAGTTCGGCGCAAAGTAGTATCAGGGAATCTCCAACAAAAGTAAACAAAACTAGGAATAAATGAAACTCTCTGACTGCAAAACTAAAAAAAATAAAATAAAAACTATCTGGACAGAGTTGGTCTCTATACAAGGCTCCAACAGCGCTACCATCTCAACAAGGCACTAGGTCCACCACAAGTCATAAAATGCACACAAACATATGCTAATAATGCGGAGATCTTGACATGACAAGGTCTTGATTTTTCTTGGACAAATGAATGAATGCAATATGACGTCTGCCAGAAGAAGTAGTTGAGTACTAATAGCCAGATAAACATGACCATAGAGGCCACAGAAACTAACCCTAACTATTCATGTCTTTCTTACAATCTCCTAGAATGCAAATATCCAACACTATGATCCACGAGATAATTCCAGACTGCTTGATCAAGAACTAATGTTGATGAGAATATAAAAAGAGGAATGCACTGTGCTAAAGTTGCATTCTTCTCTAAGATGATACCACAAGAAACCCCATTCCATGCTTAAATATATGTTTCAATTACACCCACAGGAACATGTTGACTTTAAACTTGATTTACATCCAAACACATTCTTCCCTTCTGTTGAGAGTTTGACACTAGACATGCATCGTTAGTACCTTATTTTCGCACTAAACACATCAAAGGTACTCAAATGCAGAAAAAGAAACTAAATTTGATGCCTATACAACAGAGGGAAAAAAAAAACAGATTCTCACTCTTGACCAGGCCGCCTTACCCTGAAAGTTTCCCAGGTTTTCTTGCCGGATGATCGATTCCTCATAAATTTACCGGAGGATTTCCCTGTGAGATGAGTACAGAACAACATTTCAAAAAGATGCAGAGTGTTCCCTGAGCTGTCAAGCTAGCTTTTTTTCCAATGGGAGTGACCTTAACATGCAAGAATGGAAATGGCGACCCGAAGCGGGAATGGACTGAACATTATCGGCCTAGCAAATATTGACGACTGTCCCTATCTGGAAATTGTCTTACCTTAAATAAAAGATCATAAGCAATGTGTTCCCATGGCAGAGAAATGGACATCAAACAGCATTTGAGGGGGATCATCTCATCATCGTGACTTGAACTAGCAGATGCTGCTGCATATGCATGTCTTGCTGCCACATTTGCAACAGCAACGGCTTTACGGAATATTGTGCCAACACCAAATCCTCTCTTAGAAACCATAACTGGTGAAAAAGGGCCCTCATCATCGTTGCTCTGATCTGTTATTTCGACATCAAAGTGTTAAAAATATGATTAGAGCCAGGACTATGATGTCTCATCATACCACAAAAATGGAAAACCAAAATAACTGACCAACAACACCAGCAACAGCGACTTCAACTTCACCACGCCCACCTGGACCTTTCATGTAGAGTCTATCTGTTTTTCCAGGGGAGCCAGGCGACCAAAGGCTCGAAAAATGAGACTTTCCAGCTGGGATGTTACCACTTGTTAGGTTAAAACAAAGTGATGCAAAACACCATGCAACACAGACAAAGCATAAGGGGAACACTCAGAAAAAAACTAGACCTCTTAAGAAAACATGCATGATAAGCAGACATATGCTAATTCTCAAATTGGCAAAATACTAGACTTAAAAGATTAATTTAGATTGGTGAAGGAAAACTACAAAAAGCAACAGTTAGCATTCTGCAGATGATAAGAGCCGGAGTATTTTCAGACACTGCAGAAGTTGAGTAGTTAAAAAAGAAAAAACAGAAACATGATATCATATAAGTTTTCCTTTTCCCAAATGTAAGTCAGACAGAGACCAAAAAGCATAGAGAATAATATAAGTCATAAAAATAAATAATTACGTGAACTCTTTCCTGTAGATGACTTGAGCAATTAAAAAGCAAAAAAGCTGCACAGCTCTTTGAGGAGAGATACAACTTCTCTTTAAGTTTGTAAACAACAAGATAACAAAAGTCGGTCATAAACAGAGCAAAAAGAAAATCTTAACCAAGAGTTAACTATTCAATCCTGTTAATGGAATTTCCCAAAACAATCCAATCCAAACAGGAGAATATTTCTCTCGATTACCAATGTATGCTTCTCTAACCATGTGGTAGCTGACGAATCCTGAGAAAATGGTAATCTGCACCACAGAAAAAGGGCAGTACTGAGTTGCTTCGCTTGATCAACTTCAAGAAATTTCCATATGCTTTGAATTTAGTTATCTTCTAAAAATTTTCGACTAGGCTATCAAGATAGTAGAGCGAAAATATCAAATTCAGCATATCAACTGATAAGCATGTCACAAAACATTATATTCATATCTCATATAAGCACAAAGAGAACAAAATAGACAGTGTTAGTCTACCAAATAAAAGGCATCACAAAAGAAAGATTCACACTTTAAACTTAGGTACTGGTCAACAAAAAGTTCTATTTAAAATCCAGGGGATATTTTCCCACACTTATGGAATTAACAAGAGCCACATATCCTTCATCCTTGACAGGAATTAGCATCCTTGATAGGAATTAGCGTCCTTGACTAGGTACAGAATCACTGGACACAGAAATTCTATGAGCATATAAAAAATCCATAATGTGCAAGTCTACGACCCCAAACCTTACTGCTCATAGAATTTTCAGACCCAGGATCAACTTTTAAAGGTGAATTGCTGCTAGAACTGCAATCCTTTCGTTCACTCGAGGAAGGAAATGCTGCTCCATCATGGGCATTAAGAAGCACACAATAACAATGGTCTGTAGAAGACAACACCTACATGTGTAGCAAAGACCGGTCAGTATCTTCTCACGAATGCAAGTCCAAGCAAGATAACTAATCAACGATAATTTCTCTAGTTATTTATGCTACAACCTGGTTAAGCTGACAACATAGTATTTATATATTACATATAGTAGTAGGAATCTATTCAACAAGGCTCTGGACATATCAATCAGCATCAGTCATAAACTTAAAGCATCCTAAGACTCATAGAAAAATAAAGGTGAGCACGGCAAAATAAAGCTGCAAATGATAAAGGGCTCCACCACCTAAAATCAAACAAAAACTACAGAAGGTAGATATCAAAATCAAGAAATTGATAACATCAAGACCAAAGACGAAAATCTGAGCGAAGCATCCGAGTGCATTGTACGCTCCAAGTCCAATATACCATTCAGCTGATAATCCCACAGAAACTGAGACTCGCGAAGCAACAACATCTAGACATGTAGAAGAATTTTTACAACAGAATCAATAGTGATAATACCTCCTTAAGTATAAACAGACATCAGGTAGGACTTGCACAATCCAACACTGAAATGAATTAAGTCAAACTACATTTACCAGAAGCTGAAAGATAGCCTCACCACTGCATCAAAAGTAGAGTCGAAATCATCCACTGCAAAGCAGATATCTGGATATGCTGGTGTTGTCTCTATTTCCTAGAAATTACAGTAGTACTGTCAGGACACATTAAGGCCAAAATAATCATGAAATCAGAGAAGAGAAGAGCACAAAGAGCCTGCCTTCTTCGCATCCAAATGAAAATTGATACGACTTGGAGAAGCATAAACCACCTTCACAACCTATCAAATGGGGCAACTCTTAAATTGAATTAACAAGTTCCAGGGTTGAATCATTGGCAAACTTTTATTAATAAGCACCATATTAATAATCTGTCCAACCATCCTTTCTTATAATTTCCGATGAAAAGATTCGTCATCAATAGAATTGTTATTTGGGCTTTGGGATAAATTTTACCTTATAAATAGGAGATAGAGAAGAGTCTTGACGTGCTGGATGATTGCGGAGGACTTCATGGCTGAAAAAAGTAAACTTTCAGAAAGGAAATAATCATGCGGAGGGATCTGTAACATAAATCCCTAAAGAAAACCATCCACAAACACTTTGACTTTGATATTTAAGTAGCTCCTTCCAAGAATGAGGCTCGCCTTTCTTAAGAATCAGCAATATGCATTGACTATGACAGGTTGAATGCAATATATGCTAGCTTTAAGCACCCAAAAATAGTGCTTGAGAAATTGATTTATTGAGATTAAAAGACAAAAATGCCCATGCACAAAAGTACACGACCGGGATAGAAAACTAGCCTGCAAATTGCGACAGTTACTGAAAAGGATGTGTGAGCAATCAAATTCAAGTAAAATGATCGCCTCCAGTCAACATCATTCAACGCATCACCGAGTAGCTTATCCAACTGTAAAGAAAAAAGAAGTTACTTCTATCACCATAGTACAGAATAATATAGCATAAAAAGCCAAGAATAATAGGTAAAAATCAAAACATTTAGATCAGAAGTTGGTTTTCTTGATCAGCGGCATTTGTAAGGGGCAGGATTATCAGGGATTAGTTGCATGTCCTTGACCACTGCTAAAGGTAGTCAGCACATAAAAACAGAAGAAATATGGCACAAGCGAAAACTCAAGCTGCATAAATTTAGAGCAGAGTGTGCCCTAATGATCTAGAGACAAGGAACGGACTAAAACACAAAGTCTTACTCCTACATAAATTATTTTACATACACTGTTTCTATTATTGTGGAAAGGTTATGAAATCAAACATCAACCATATCTTTGTTTATAAAAGATGGCCACTTTGTCATCAATGTAAGAACCTTATGCAGTTCTGATACTCAAAGACTACAGCTACTGTCATTGGAGAATATAAAACACTAGGATGAACGGCGTGGTATCCATGACCGATGAAATGAATGACAAAGAAGCTAAAAGCACAAACAGGCATATCCCTGGTGTTTTACCTCAGGAGCCCACCTGCGAACAAAGTATGGAGAGGCACCCTCCCGATTATCATTGATTTGATCCTTATACAAGCTCTGTGACATGCAATGGCAAAGTATGAGAGTTGGCTCTTCGAACCCCGAGATAGCCAAATGAAAATCAAATGGATAGGCAAAACGTGGGTACCAATTTACGGACGAAAAATATAAGGTCGTCATCTTGCTTCGCACTGGACTCCTTCCCACGGATGAAATACAAGTCAAAGATGTCGTGCCAGAACCGTGAGTCCATCTCGACATCCGTAGAGTCTTGCTCATCCAAGATCGTCTTGCCGAGCAAGCTCGAGTGCTTCTTGACCATGCTAAGCAACTCATACCTAGAAGGACAAAACCAGCCGCAGATCACTACCAACAGGATCAACAAATTCACCAATTCGAGGAACCAACACAAAAAATAAAAAAAAGAAATCCAAACATATCCGCCGATCATGGACATACTCGGCGAAAATCAACCTAAGGAATCGACGAAAAAGAAAAGGGCGGAATCGTCCACCTGGAAGGCGTCTCTCCTCCATCTCCACCGATCATCGCTTCCACCACCGCCGCCGCCGACAGCAAGGAATTAGGGTTTTTAATCGGGGAGTCCGATCGCTGATGATGGGAAGGATGGGACGTCGATTATAATAAAGAAGAAGATTCCCGAGGGACGCCGGGATCGAGTTTTAGGGCATGATTGGTTGGTTTGGTATTATATATAATATCTAATATAAAGAAAGGAATTAGGGGGTTGCGGAGGGGATGATGGCGGTTACGGGCAGCGCGGGAAGACAGGTGGAGACGATCAAGGGCATCCCCGTCATTTCACAATTGTCTAACCTAACGGTCTCCCGCCTCACTTTCCGAGTCGGTCCCTAAATTTTTTATCATATTCTAAATCAGTCCAATACTAATAATAATAATTATTATTAGTATAGTCGTGATTCGAAATTTTTAGTTCCCCCGTGACTCCCAACGTGTGGTTGGAATTTAGTGAACTAATAATCATTGCAATGATGCTCTCGGATCAAGACGAGAGATCTCCATCTCCTCCTTCTATTCTTGCTTTTACTTTGGAGTCACCACAGGACTCCCGTTTGACCCGAGTCCATGTTTAGATTGAATCACAAGTTAAGAATAGAACAATAAACTAACTCTTCATGAAGGCCAACAGGAACAGCTTCGCTGATGGGCAAGTTTGCGGCTTTAGCCTTCTTGTAACCCGGTTCCTTCGTGTCCTGGTTCCTTTTCTCCTGGTCCGTCAAGTCCTCACATTGTCGTATCCAGACACCTGTTCCAGAGTACGTTGTCCTCGCATTGTCACCCAACGTTGTCCTAGTTCCCACTCGTCGAGGTATTGGGAGTTCTGCGGAGTGATGCAGATGTGGTATGTGTTTGGATTCTGACTGGTGCGTTTGTCCAAGGAGCTGCGATATTTGAAGGGGAGATCGGTTCCCGATGCGTCCTTGCCTCTGCCTTAGATGAACAGCTGCTCCTTCATTCAGAGCAATCAGGACTGTGTTAGCAATGGGAGGCCGGATTCCGGGTACCTCTACTGGAGGTGGTCGCCTCAGGAATGCGAGTTGCCGAGATTTGACGCAAGGAGATTTCTTGGGATCATGAGGGATGAGAGCTTGGGATTGGTGGGAGATTCGATATCTCGGAACCACGTGCAATCCTTACTTTGCATCCTTTCAAGTGTAAGTCGAGATCTGTGCCTCTGGGTTTCGTGACATGGCAGGGTGAGCAATTCAATGACGAAGAGTTTGAATTCTAGGTTGAACAAGCGGGGGAAACCTACCACGATTACGAATACAAGTCGATGAGGTGGCTATTCCCCTCGTACAATTTCAGCCTCTCCATAGTTTGGTCGCCGTTCCTGATGAAGGCTGCCATTTTTGAGGATCAGCATAGGGTTTCGAGTTCGGAAATAGAGCTACATCTCGGCCAGTTCAATGCAAATTGGATGAGGGTGTTTCTGACCTGGGACTATGTGGTAATATCGACCGGGGCATGGTACTCGAAGTACTCAGTGTACTTCGAGAATGATTTTGCCATTGGTTGCCATAAAAAAGGAAGAAATGTCGCCGATATGGGTTTCGATTACGCGTACAGGATCTCCCTCAGGCAATTCATAGCAAAAAATCGGGCAACAGGGGCCAGGCGTGCTACCGGACCTCATCCCCTGACCATTTCGAGAATGCAGAGTGGAACCACGGCGGGACGTGTAAAAGAACTGAACCAAGCAGAGAGGGCGAGGTCAAATTGAAAGCCCTTGGCAGGATGATTCACGAACGAGTTTGAGAGAGCGGCAGAGGAAGCCAACCTAAACGGGATAAATCTCAGGTTGCTTGACGTGATAAGCCTTTCGTTGATGAGGCCGGACAGGCATCCAGGTTCGTACATGCAATCCCATCAGTTTGAGAAGGGCACGGATGCCAGAGTTCAGAACGACTGCCTGCATTGGTGCTTGCCTGGGCCAATTGATGCATGGAATGATGTATTTATGCAAATGTTGCAGACATGAATTCATCATTTTACCCTACAATCTGCGGAATCGTTCGCAATTTCAGCATCAACAAGATAGCTTCGTTCATCCCCATCATTGCCATCCTTCCGTCATTGCAACCATCGTTTTCAGGGCTCACAAAATCTTAGCTCGCGTCTCCGCGTTTATATCAAGTACTTGTCTAGTAATTTCCTCCAGCGCATTTCCGTCTTTTAGTATCGATGTGTGAGTAACACCACGAAGCACGATCACTTTAAGCGGCTGATTCTCATTTCCTTTCCACAATGGTTCCAATGCCAACAGGCTAACCATATTGACCGTTCCGTCTCCATCTCCGTAAACGATCTCTGGTGCTTCATCGAATCCCTTATTGTTGTAAAACAAGGCATCTGCTGTCTTGATACCCGAACCAACTATGCAAGTGACTGGGACCTCGGGAGCCACCAGTTTTGCAATCAGAGGCGATATCCGAGACCTGTACGGATGAACTCCTACAGGAAACCCGATGTCTTCAAGAAAACTCACCATGTCGAGAGCCGTGTAGTTCCTCTTTGGGTTGACAACGAGCACTTTTCTCCCGCCAAAGACTTTTGGATTGGGGAGAAGCCACAGATTGCTCTCCGAGCTCCTCTGCTCACTCCTAACGATCAATGGATCGACTAGGGGAACCCCTAGTGTGTTCCCCGAGGCAAAGGTGAGCATCTCATCGACAGCACCACCCCATGGGGCCGAGAGTGCAATGAAATGCTTGACATATTTGCAACGCCAGGATGGAGAGTTGCGGTTGAGTAACTGGAGGACAAACAGGCCGCCTAAGCTATGTGATATGAGGATGACCGGCTTTCCATGATTGGAAGCGCTCGCCTTCTCTATTAAGTCCTTTAAGTCTTGTAGGAACTTAGACCCCACTTGAGAAGGGTGACCTTCCGCAGCCAGACCATACCTGAAATCATAAGGAGCCCCAAACAAGGTCTTGCCGTCGACGTATCCATGCCTTTTGAGGTGATCGACCAAATCTGCCATATATGTGGTGACACGCCTGAAATTCGGGGATCAATGATTAATCCAAACTAATAGTCGAGTTCAAAAGCGGCATCAGGCCAGGCAACCAATTGCTGCAAATCGGTTCTGATTGGAAAACCAGATAGGATTTCACCCGGTCAATCATCAAACGCTCCAAAGTAAAAAAGCCTTACTTGAGATTAGGGTCCAGGTACAGCATGGACTCAGTTGACCCGAATCCGTTCACCCTGGTCTCGACCCCCGGTGCGTTATAGTAATCATCCGACGCCTCATCGTAATGAAGTGTCATTCGTTCGGCGAAGCACTGGGTCAACGACCGCAGCAGGACGAGGCCCGGGTCGAACCAAAGTCTGAACCATCCGTCCTTGTCCTTGACGACTGGATAACCCCGGTTGCAAAGTAGGCCGGTGGGCCTGTAATCTCGGGTGAGCCTCGCGTCGAGCTGGTTACCGCCTGCTCCAGGGACAACGATCAGGGGGTGGAGATTGGTGGGTTGCAACAGGCAGGACGGCCGGATCATCGTGGCGGCCACGGCGAACAGAACTAGGAGGGGGACGAGGAGGTGGATGGGAGTGGACATTGTCTAGCCTCATCCAGCATGAGATTTGGAACCGAAGTGATCTCAGACAGACATTATCTCGTAAGGCTCTTTTTACGGTTATTTGGTTGTTACTCCGGCATTAGGACAAGACAAGTTTGCCAAAAGTGATCATTTCGGCTGGGGCTGCACTCTCTTTCTGAGTGGCCCAGATTGCGGGGGCAAACGGCTACGTGTCTCAATGACAGCCGATCAGGCTACTGATGCCCTTATTATGTATGTATGGTCAAATGCGAGTTTTGTTCAAGAATATGATTAATTTTAAAATTTTTTATAAAATACGATTGGTATTTCATAAAATATAAATTTATCGCTAAAGAGGCGCGTTCGTGAAGGTTTAAATTCTCCATAATAGCCAATCCCTTGATGGCAGATACACGAGGACTTACTCCAATAGGATGATGACATTTGCGACAGTGAAGGCAAGAAGACTAATCCGTATACTACAGATTGTATGATATTATTAGCTTCATACGTCCGAGGGATTCTCATGAAAGAATATTATGGATGGTTAAATGCAGGGAGGTGAAACCACAGCTCCTGAATACAAGCCCAAAGAATGCAGTGCAATGTAAGAGATCGAGGGAGTCATTGTGATAGCTCATACCTAAATGATAAACAATAAGCTATCGTCCTTAACCCACTCCGTCAGTAGATACCGGAATCAGAAAGTAGCCACAGGCGAATAATCCTTCATAAAGCGTCTTACGCGGAGCCGGAACAAAAGGACTATATGAAATACCCACTATTTTCCAAAGGATGTGTGTCCAATGTATATGCAAAACCTTGACAAGTCACCCGCGATAATGCTTTATAAGGGACAACATTTTCTACCATCCTAAGACAAAAACCTTGGTCACGCTTACCACGATTCAATCGTTCCTGATGACAATAGGTGTGCTGGATTCAACGTCAGTTGTAAATGTATCATGCTGCATGGGATTGCATATAGGGGAAGATGCTGAAGCAGAAAATAGTACTTATTTGTCTCGCAACTCCCTCTTTGGAAGTAGATCGACCCGCCTCAGTCGGAAATTAAGCCTTGTGCCTGCAAAGCAAGGGACGGTGAGGTGGCGGGCTAAAAGCAGAGAGACCATTAGTAACTATTTCAAGTGCTAGGACTTCTGTAACCTAAACCCCGAACGTTGATTCTAATGCTACCTTCTTGCTTACAAAAAAAAAAAAAAAAGATGCGGGTCAGTCTTCAAGGGGGCTGCTAAGGCAAGTTCATGCTGCAGCATTGTTACAATGTTACAATGAAGGATGCACTCTAGCACAAAAGGTACATCTGAGAGCAACTGTTCGTTCGGTCTTTACTAATATGCTACGAAGCCAAAAAATCTTTACTTACAAACTTCACCCGACACACATTTTTCTTTACAAATATAAATACTTAGAAAATGAAGTAAGACATACCCAGAGTACATCTTGAGAAGAATTTCAGAACTTCATCAATGATTATAACCTGCGTCCATAGAGCAAGTAAAAGTTTTAATTTCACTGTCTCTGACTGAAAAAGATCAAAGCTACATAAGAGTTGGACAGCAATTTTTTTTGCATTAAGTGGAAGATATCAATTTGTTTTGGCCAATAATATGCTGATTGGTTGATGAGGCCAATTTTTCAAGTGCACAAAGGTGCAGCAGGAAAATACCATTTTTCATAAATTACCACAGGCCTTAAATAACCAAAAGTCTAATTGAGGTTGCCGGGAATAGCAATACATACAGGAAATGAAAGATACAGAACAACAGTCCACTCTGCCCAAGAAAGTGGTGTCACCTACAATAACATTAAACTCTTTCAGATCAGGAAACAAAGTAAAAAAAAAGAATGCCACGAGAAAAGGTGAACAGAATGGAACAAATGGTAAGAAGACTCACCGAAAAAAGAACAGCCAGGGGATGCACATATAAAATTAATAAGTGAAGAATCATGGTTACAATGATTGACCCGACAAGCCACAAATTACTCCACGGAGGAATTACCCTATAATACAAGCAATAGACATAAGTAAAACAGAATAGAGCTTGGCGTAAATATTTTGTCTGCCCAGCTATCAGGTAAACCTAAGACTCAGTATTATAAATTTAAGTGTGTCAAAACATTAAGGAGGCTGTCGGAAATGCCATACAACCAGCTATATTGGAAGCTAGCAGTAAGCAAGCACTAGAAAAACGTAAGTCTTCGTTTCAGTGGAATATCCAACAGATATGATACTAGCACTGAAAATAGGCAAATGAATAATACTCACAGAATTGACTGATTTTCACTCAAATTATTCAGGGCATTGAACATCTCAACCACAACGAGAACAGTCATTGCCACAGTTGAAGGATGCCGATCGTCAAATATTGTACATGGATAAGATGTGTCCCTTGTTGAGCAAGTGTCAAAGTTCATCTGCATGGATACACCAACAACACGTAGCAACTGTTAATGAGGCATGGATGAATCCTAGAAAAAAGTAAGATCGTCAAGTTTCATGCACAATAATGGAACATCCTTTCAGCCTCAATTACATGAAATATTTGGCAAAGGATGATCAGCCAAGTTTCCAACAATGACAGGAGTTAAAAGCATACAGAATCTGCCATCCATGAGAAGGCCGAGCAAGCAATTCCAGGAACAGGTAACCTAGATAAAAGACAAAGGGATAATGGTACGATACTATGTTGTAAGCTGTCCAAGGAGTGCTTCTACACCCTGAATACAGATACAATGCAAGGCAAGAACCAATCATAAAACAGTCTAGGCAGTGTAGCCAGAGATGATAGAGAAAACTGGATTTAGGCTTCTGCAGAAAAGAGGGTCGCCAACTGCCTTATGGCGGGCCCTTGCCCTATGAGAAGGATTGACTCTTGCAAATAACATGGACTTGAAGTTCTAGGCATCAAACTGGATGCAGAGCTTGTTGTCCAATAACGAACTGGTGAACTAACCTGCTCCTACTCCCATTAGCAGGTTACTCTTATATAGCTTCCAACGAACCATTAGCGAATAAAACAGGAAGAAAACCAGTGACAGATAAATTGGTGAAGATGGAAAAACAGCAGGAGGAAGATTTCACTAATTTTTGCTACCCTTCTGATTATGTTATTAATCTTTTGCACAGGGACATCCCAATTATAAATGAACATGTGGAATGTAACTAAGACAATCTCATGCATTAAGGAATCCTAGTTTATCATAAAAAGACAATGTCAGTACATCCTTTTCCTTAGGCCACATCAACTGTCATATAACCCAATAGAAACAACATTTGCACCATCACAATTAACGACATAAAGCCAAATAGCCAGATGAAGTGAAAATTGAAATGAAATAAATAGAAGTAAACCTCACCAGCTCACTGTATGGTAACTTCGGACCACTTTCCGCATAAACAAACCACCAAATGAATCCCGCAACAGTGGCAAGCCCCACATAAGCTGCATCAATAAGGGAAGGGGCCTCATTGGAGCAATGTTTGAGGGACCATATCGATATAACTAACTAAACCAGGGAATCTTCATAAGCAAACTAGTCCTTTTGTTGAATATGCCATGGAAGTAGAGCATCATCTATAGTGAAAAACAGAGAAAAAGTTTACTATAATAAATGGTCTACCTCCAATCACCAAGTATCGGAAGAACAGCCATCCAGTGACCACAGCTTCCCCAACCTACAAATTTACTGGACATAAATAATTTTGGCAACCACCAGAGAAACTTAAAAATAGAGTCATCATAATAATTGAAATGATGACACAGAACTAAAGCTTCTTGAAGCTTCACTTACAAGAGAAAAAAACGCAACATATGAAATCAAGGATGATGAAACACGGTCAACTTGGCAAAACAATCATCAGAAGAAAAAGACATATTAAGCATCTAACAACAAGCTATTTTGTAGAATGAATAAGTAAATGTCGAATTGGGTTCCAAGGGCCAACAACTGGCCATCCATAATAAAATCCTTTCCATCTTCTTTTTTTTTTCTTTCATTTTCCCATTAAAATGTTCTTACAGCACCAGGAAAACTCATACCTTACGAGGCTTGGATTTCATAACATCACAATCTTGCTTATTAAAGCCAATTGCAGTTGCAGGCAATCCATCGGTAACCAAATTGACCCATAATAATTGGACCTGGAAAAGTAAAAGAAACCAGTGGACACGGCTTAGCTCCATAAAATGAACAATACACACTTAACTACAACTAGAGTAGTCATTTCCTCTTCCAAGACAATTCTCAGCAAAATCTATGCAACAGAGAAACACAAATGCCGAGTTATCATTAAAAGTTCATATTGGCATTCTAGAAGGTCTCTATTTCATGTCCTCCTTCAAATTATCCCCTTTCAAACTTAATGACAACTTTCTAGGGAGCAAGTCTGTTCACACAATAGCCAAAGCAGCACCAATAGGAAATTCGGTAATCTAGAAAAATGCTATTTTGTCCAGCCAAGTCTTAATGGAGAAAAGAATTCCTAATCAATAAATAAATTAGTAATTTGTACATATCAGTTTACAAAAATTTCACAGAAACAAAAATCAGGAAATTAAAGATAAATTAGTGAAACTCCACACAAGAAAAGGTGAAATATCTAGGGAACAGGATAAAAGCTTTATATTTCCATGGAAGAGGGGAAAATAATCCCATTGTAGACAGAGTCCCCTTTTGGAAATAATAGGTCGAATCACAAGGCATGAGAAGCTTCACACTCGTCATTTTGTAAGAACATCAAGTTTTCCTTAGGAATGTAAGAATGCAGAGAAGTTTCTTCCACAGTTGCAAGGGTATAACATGCTCATATTACACTCACAGGGGCAAGGGTGTCAGGTATTCCAAGTACAGCTGCCACAAAAATACAAACTACTTCTCCGATATTCGATGAGATCATGTATCTGATGAATTGTTTTGTATTATTATATATAGCCCTCCCCTCTGCAATAGCCTGCAATAAATTTCTAATTTTAGAATTATCCATTTAGAAAGGCATAGTCAGGCACGAAATAAAGATATACAATGTGCAAAGGCAGAAGCATACCGCCACAATAGAAGCAAAGTTGTCGTCAGCCAAGACCATATCTGAAGCACTCTGAAAGGTTTTGAAAAAATAAGATACGACATACCTTGACAGAAAGAAAGGAATAGCAAAAAAAAAAAAAAAAAACTCAGAATTCAGTACATGTAATCCTTCTACTTATCAGAATTCCAATACACTACAGCAGGAAGAAGAATTTGGAAGTAAGGCTGATGTAGTTTATGCAGTCCTATTCCTAAAACCCAAATATTGCAAACAATTTTTAGCCCAGATCAGATTCTTTATTAGAATTTTTTTTTTTAAATTATGAACAGATACGCATCCAACTGTTGCTTTCTCAGATACATAATTAGTACTGATATAACTTGCACTGATGCTGAATTGTGACCTTCATACGAATTAAAGCATGACTTTTAGCAGCTACATGATAAAACTAAAATCACCTTGGCCACAGCAGTGCCTGATCCCATAGCGATTCCAATGTCAGCTTTCTTTAAAGCAGGTGCATCATTGACACCATCACCAGTCATTGCTACCTAAGAAAGTATTGCATTATCAGCATCTAGATTCTACTCAGAAAGGAAAAGAGGCATGATAAAAGAGACAAACAAGACAAAAAATATAAGGACATATAAGAATCGAATAGTGGATTTAACGATCTCTTTCAGAAGAAGAAACATGATGAGAAAACAAGTTTTGGAAAAGATGTTGACTATTATTGAAGTCAAGGCATGACATTTATAAACATGTTCTATTTTTTTTCCTGCTCTTTCTATTCCCTCTTTTCCAGCAAACAGTAAGATCCACAAGATTTGCCTCATATTCCCAGAAAAAAGGAAAGAGAGGCAAAAATGTGTATGGCTGTTCAAGACATTTGGAATCAAACAAGAATCTTCCTGTACATGATGGCTGACTAGGCACACAAGGATACACCATAATTATTCTTTATCTGCAAATGCTACACGATGGAAAACAGGTATTAGTACTTACTAAGGGTCAAAACATGTCCAAAAGGCTATTACTGTTTCAGCGTTCCTTAACAAAGAACTAGATGTAGCGGTTTGATACTTACTACTTCATTTTGCCGTTGTAGAGCCTCAACCAGCATTCTCTTATGAGAAGGCTCAACCCTGAGAAGATGAGTAAATTACCAAAAGCAAATTCATATACCTAACTACTTATCAGAAATATGAACACCTTAATAAATCACAACAAAGGATGGAAGGATATAGCACGTGTCGACAACGGGAGACCAATGGAATACCTCGTAAATAACGCCATTCGTTGCAACGCAACAGTTTTTTGTAATGCTGGGAGTTCTTCAAACTCAGATGCTGTGTAGGAGCGTCCAGCATAATCCCCAAAGTCGTCAAATGCACCAATCTTGCGGCACAGTGATTCAGCAGTAGACTGAAGAAAAATAAGAGCAGCACTTGTCAGCAATCTGTGCTAAAACATGGAATATAATAACAAAGAAAATAGAATGACCTTATTATCACCGGTTACAACAATGACACGTATCCCAGCCGTCATGCATGAAAGTATAGCGCTTTTGACTTCTTCTCGAGGTGGATCGAGCATTCCAACCTTCAAAAAGGCAAGAAAAAGCAGTCCAGAGGAGTCTAAACCATTGGCAACAAATCTCAGGAAGGAGGATAACGGATTAAGAGTATCGCCGGCTATTGGACATTTAACTATTTCTACTTCGCTGTTCTTGGCCCTTAACTCATCTGGAAACTATGTCACAAATATTTCAAAGGAATCGTACCAACCCAACAAATGTCAGTTCTTTCTCATCATTTAAGGCAAGAGTCTGTTGGCCAGGTGGCATCCTTTTTATGGCCAAAGCAAGGCATCTCAATGTTTCTTTTCCTGCAAAACTGACATGTCCTAGAGTTATATTCATGCAGAGAGAATGCCTGAAATACTTAGATTCAAATAGAACAGCTTATTCCAGCTTAGCAAGGAGTGAACTTAACATTTCTACCACTGAATTTATAAATCATTCTAATTTCCAATGGCTTAAGAGGACCTTCATTTGCATCTCTCAAGTCATGCATGTATAGGGTATTAGGAGAGATGAGATCTTCAAAATGATCCATCTAGTTGAGAAGTACACACATTTGATGGTGTGTTCAAGTCCTTGAAGGATATCCTTATTTTATTTTGACAAGAAAAATAACAAAAGCCTTATCACAGAAACTAGCTGCTGCTATTCTATTTTACTAAGGAAATTTACCTCAATGTCGAAGTCACCTCCAAGATAAACATTAGTAAGATGCCAGCAACAATAACCCATAAATATGAAAGCAAGCACACACACGTCACATACCTATGAAACCTTTCTTCCAGGCAAGTACGAATATGATTAGTTAGGGGAACAGTGGAACCATCGTCATTACATAGAACATTTGTGCACCTAGTAAGTATGCTTTCAGGAGCACCCTTAGAGAATAATATATCCATTTGCTTCTGACTGCAGAGAACACTCATCATTTTGCGGTCTCGAGAGAATTCTAGGACAGATACCTGCAACAATTTCAACCATGCACTAATCATAAAAACTGCATAACAAATTAAATTTCATTAAGCATTTGTCTCAAATGTCACACCTATTCAAGACATAATTTTTCATCGACATGAAGCTGTTGCTATAACAACAATAAAAATATTTGGTATGTTTGTTGGAGAAATCACGAGCGCATGATCCGATTAACATTTTTCCAGACTGTTCACAGGATGCGCTAAAAGTACATTGCAGAACTCTATAGCATTAAGTTGTTGGAGAGAAATGAGGATAAAATTTATCAGAAGCAAACAAGCATAGCATGCCCCAAGGGCAAATAGGTGGATAAAAAATCTTGTTGCCTACCCACGAACTGGCTTGTTCTATGTCATATCCTTTGCAGTTACAGATTCTAGACAATGGCATAGGCAATTATTTTTCAACACATTGACCATGAGTACACAAATCACTTGAACATGAAGAATACTATATCAGAATTGCATGATTAGAAGCACAACTAACCTTCCGGAATTGGTTTTCCCAATAGTGATTACAATAGGAAGCACGCTCATGCTTGCTCAGCATATTCAGAGAAGAAGGCATGGAATCAAAACCGGGAAGACCAATCTGATAAAACATTAAACAGAATTGCAACAGTTGCATCAAACAAAAAGCTACGGGAAATTCTGGGAAAGAAGTCCAGTGAAGTCCACCTTCTCTGCTAAGACACGAAGAGCAACTTCCGTTGACTCGCCGATTTTTTCATAGTTCCCATTGTCCGGATTATACTGAAGTATGGAATCATTACAAAGGGCAGAACACATTGCTATTTGAAGAAGACATGGCAGCTGAGCAGGAAATTCAAGCTGTTGAACAAAATCAACAACAGAGTTACCAGTCTAGAATGCAATATGTTTCCAGTAAATTGATGCAAAAAGGCATTGCAACAAGAAAAGGAAAACACAAATGGGATGAAAGGTCATCTTACTAACAATTCTGCTGAGACATGTCTTGTAATTATATACAGAAGGATTTCCAAACGCATAATTACACACCAAGAAAGCATGCTTTAGAGTTGTTAACACTATCCAAACAATAACTGTTCATATTTCTTCAAGCAAATCACAATGACACCAGAAGAGAGCCAGAAGTACTTTCCTATAGGAAAAATATGTTGCCCACATATTGAATATCAAAGCAAACCTCTTAGATAGAAGGGATGCTTCCACTGAGGAGCGACATATTGTTCACATAATCATTCTACGTGAACAAGAAATTATGTATGAAACAAAAGCAGCTTAAACAAATGCGAAGAAAGGAGTACCTGATAATCTACATTGTCGAAAATAAAACCTTCTGGGGCATAAGTTGTCCCATTAACACTATAATCAGAGAGAAGGGCACCATGATGGATTGAATGAACAACAGATATCTGGGCTTCAAAAAGCATGAAAGGAGAGATTAAAAAATTGATATGTCTTTTAATAGATATTTTAAGAACAAGTCATTTACACCACACCAGATTTCAGTAATCAATATCAGTGGAAAATTATGGTCCATCAATCAGAATATGCTAAGAATGAGTCAACAGAACAATTTGATGTGACCCAACTATATTCAAAGCTTTATTTAAGAAAGAACAATGAGAAAACAAAAACACGCATCAGGCAGGGTGAGATGTAAGTACAGAG
Organism: Melastoma candidum; assembly: GCA_023653495.1. Classification (NCBI taxonomy): domain Eukaryota; kingdom Viridiplantae; phylum Streptophyta; class Magnoliopsida; order Myrtales; family Melastomataceae; genus Melastoma; species Melastoma candidum. The sequence continues at coordinate 20,243,676 of CM042883.1, read as the reverse complement.
AAAGGCACAATTACTAACATAATTCTTTTGATGCTTGTATATGCAAAATATTCTGCTTTGCTCATTTTGAAAGCGTTTGGCATTTTTCCACAATGTGAGGGTTTTGGACCAGCATCCATTATAAAAGAATCTACCATATCTTTCATAGAGGTCCATCATGCACTTCCAAATCAACCAGTCACATCGATGGAAGAATGGAAAAGAATAATCGTTTACAATTGAAGGATGATCACCTTGGCGACAGACATCATATTGGTGGTCAGTGTTCCTGTTTTGTCACTACATATAACAGTTGTGCAGCCTAGAGTCTCCACTGAGGGTAGGGATCGGACAATCGCATTTAATCTAGCCATGCGCTTCGTTCCAAGTGCCAAACACCTGAAGTTAAAGGCAGATATAAAAGCCCTTAACTAGTGGCATCTCCAAAAACAACAAATATAAATAAATAAATAAATAATATAATCATCTGTAAACGTATGATATTGGAACAATCTTAAGAGTTCCGGTTTCTCATATGGGCACAATGTCATATGGATAACATCATCGCAAGTATAATTCCCATCTTTAGGAGAGATGCAACTATCTTGTCAGCGAATTCAATCAGGTAGCAGGAAATTCATGATAGTGTTGATTTATAAGTGGGTTTCAGTAAATCAAGTAGAAAAGCCATTCCTGAAATTAAAACATGTTACAATTGAGGAAAGGCAGAACCCCTTCATGCAAAAAGAACTGAGAATGCACTGAGGCCCAAAAGGACTCTAAGATATTTAATGAGCCAAATGTCCAAGGTTTATAAGCGTAACTCCCTGAATAATATCACCTACGTGGTTACCACAGCTGGAAGCCCTTCAGGAATGGCAGCTACAGCAAGAGCAACTGCTATCTGTATGAAATGGACAATTGATAATTACCGGATTCAGATGAAGAAGATGCAAATCATGATATTCAGGATTTAATGAAAAAGTTTCAAAGTTTAAACAACAAAATATATAACATGTTCAAGTTACCTATTGTTGGAGTTTTGCAATATGAACAAATTTCTAACATATTTAAGTCACCTGTTGTTGGAGTCAACCAAAAGAATAAAACTAAGTTCCCGTATCGTCTCAGTTTTGATCTAAACTGCCCCCTAAAATTTGCAATCTGATCCGGCCAGAGATAGAATATAATTCTTCAAGTGAAAAATCTGGTCTTCCTGAGGATATAAGGATGATATGTACATCTAGATGCAAGTGAGATCAACAAGCCCAGATAAAAAAAATTAAAAGTCTATTACTACACATTTTACCATGAAAAATCAAAGAGATTAAAAGTTTCCCTGGAATATGATGGGAAGCACGTCACGAAAATTCGGCAATCAACTTTATGTTGCATAAAATTATTTCTTGATATGGCTTACTATTATAAAATAATTTCTTTCAAGCCCCACAATATTTTCTGGTGAAAATAATATTTTACAACATACTTGTTATGAAAAACAGGGAAAAACCACCTTAAAGTAATGAATTGCACCACGTAAGAGTCCACCATGAGAAGGGTCGCTAAAGTGGCCAATGTTGACCACCCATACCAGTATACATATCCCAGCAATGACCTACAAATGCAGGAAAAGTTTCACGACCTTAAAAAAAATCAGACTTACCAGGATACAAATGATTATGTAACTGTGAACATACATGAACATAAAGACAGGCCAAACAGAGTTCATTATGACAGCTAAATTATTAGCAAATTGCAGTAATGAAGCATATTTCAATATATCTGAACAAAAAACTTCTTTGAACCAACCCCCTCTTTCATGTGAGTTGAAGTAAATAATTTGACGTCTTCTGAACTATATTCAATATTGAGTCGGAATAGAATCCAAGATCCAAACTCTACACATAAGCAACCAAAGAGATATTGGGGAATTACCTTTGCTAAGAAGGAACCAAATTCATCCAATTTCTTCTTCAATGGAGTGGCTTCCTGCATCATTTGACGGTCAACCATGATCACACAAAATTTCTGTGATTAATGATGACTTCTCTTTTGTAATACTAAAGAAAGATGATGTGAAGAAAGGGTAATAGCATCAACTGACCGTTACCCCTACGGCAAATTATCAAATCTTGCCACGACACTTGTAAAAAAAATAAAAAAATCTTGCCACGACTATTCTCTAGGCAAATTCTTATAAGCCATGCACCACCATATACGTCAAAAAAGAAGGTGATAACACCATACAACGTACATCATAACACAAACGAAAGAATAAATGCACCAAAAAAGCCACAAACTAAATTGTCCAAAAGAAAACCATGTATTAGGCAATGAAAGGAGGCATGCATAGTTCCATGATGAATGCTCCAATAGGTTCATAGTTTTTAAAGTCACCAAGCTTACATCGCCTGTTTGTAACATAGCATCCCGTATACTGCCCATGGCCGTATTAGCTCCAATTCCCACAACGATGGCTCTTGCCCTACCAACAACAATTACTGTTCCCTAGCAACAAAGAAAAAGGAAACGAAACAACTTGCTCTCAATAGCTGCCAGCATTAACACAGAAGGGAAAGCAGAATTAATCCAAAGTAATTATGCCAGGGCTAAAGATCGTGAGCCAAACAACAGGCTACACAACTGTGCAGACTTGTTCACACGTGGAGAACCAAAGTATCCCTGAATGGGAAAAGGCCTGGCCTGCCTGGTTAAGTTTACGCCAAATAATACCCATAAACAGTTATACCATCCTGCTACTTAACCATATTACATGAATATGATTAGGGTTACGCCAACCATATGCTCAAACCATCCCATTTACCAATATAGAGAAACTAGGATAAAAAAACTCGAATACATCAAATCTTCTGTTTAAATTACTTTCAAAGTGGCAATGGTAATGCTGCATCATTCAGGAAGCCCCTTTGTTCTCAGAAATAAAAGCTCCATTTTTCTGTGACCCGCCAGACTCATACTTTATCTCCCTAAGATTTCCACGCAAAAAAAAAAAATCATTTAGCAAATATCATTTATTTGTTGAATAGAATGTATTCCAACAACGAAGGGCTATTCCCCACCCCAAACAGAGACTTACAAAGATATTCACCAGAACAATTACTAATATCTTAATTATCCCATTAAGTATTGGTATTGGTGAAGCTATACCGAAAATAGGATATTCGTCTTGTCCTGGTACACGGCATTTGTGGCTACTGAGGGTGCCACCTCTTTTCCCACTGAGCAGCTCTCACCTTGCATAAAAGAAGCAACACAAGCACTCCAAATGTATAAGCCAAAGACAGCTGCCAAAGGGACTTGCAAAATATGGTGGTGCACTAACAAAAAATATTTGCTTATTACAGTGCATTTATTTTACAGGTTAAAATAAACATATCAGATGTATTAAAAAAAAGCATCAATCTTCTCACAAGACCAACTCTTATTAGTAAAATAGAACAGCATTCTAATATGCAAACAATATACCTGTTAAAATAGCCTGATCAACACGTAATTGGTCGCTTAGCATCTCAACCATCCGCAAATCAGCTGGAACCTTACAACCCACTAATATATTGAACATGTATTTCAGAAAATTGATTTTTAAGAATAATTAAGAAAACATTTCAGTTACTGCATGTTTCAGCAAACTGACCACTAACTTCTACAATATCACCAGGAACAAGTTCTGTCGCAGGAAGTATTGAGAAGCAGCCTGAAAGAAGCAACCCATGCGTTAGTTATACAAGAACCTTCTGCCTTGTGCTCCAGCATGGTTAGGCATATGGAAATTACTTCACCAGATTACATAATTTTAGGAATGCAAGTACTAATGTATTATAACTAGCTTTGCATTCAGATGAGCAATAAGGATCCGCATCCCATTGCATTTCCCTTCAACCGGCAGCATACAAATAAAGTTCATGCACACACAAAGAAGAAGAAAGACCAGGAAATAAAGGTTTGATGTAAATGCATGATTCTAAATGTGATGTCGTAAGCTCATACAAATATTATAAGAAAGCCCACCATTTCGCAGTACAGTAGCAACATCTGCTTGATATGCACGCAATTCCTACATGATCAAAGCGAAAGGTCAGGCACTGAAGAAAAATTGCACTAAAGAGGGCGAAAATTAACTTTCTATTTCGGTCCTACCAACTTCTGGAATGGCAATTAAATCCTAATCAATCAGCTTTTTCAACATGACACTGGCCATGTCCTCACACAGCTTCAGGCCACAACCGAGTGATTTTAGAATCAGGTCTTCATGGTATATTTCGAATATGTTCAGAAATAAAAACAATAAATTGGAAAAGTTTATGCCTCAGTTGTGATTGAGAGTTGAAACATACGTTAGGAATTATTTGAAACATCATCCATCTATAAAACTGGCCATTACAAGACCTATAATTAAAAGAACAGCTAACAAGTCTGATTTGTGAGGTTCATCCTTTTAAGATAACCTCTACAAGCTTGCACGAGTATAAATTCGAAAACAGAATACTCCATCAAATTCTTTATGAGAACCTTACCTCAAGAGCCTTCTCTGCATTAGTTTCTGTAATTACACCCACGGCAGCATTTGCAGCCAGTATCATCAAAATAACCTATCAAAGTCTCTCATCATTTTAAAAATCAGCTAGTAATATAAATAAAATAAGCAAAAATGGCCTTAGTAGAATAGTGTGTGCAAATGAGGACTTGAATTTTCTTTCAGTTAATAACTAAAGCATAAGAAAAGCAATGGGCTAGAACCCTGGTGCTAATAGTGGAGAAAAAACAATATATTGATCAATTCTTTTGTCAAGGATTGAAAAGTGATCTTACGTCTGACCATAAAGAGTGTTAGTTAATAGACATATCTTGGTTAAACTATTTGAATTGAGTAATAGTACCTCCCACATACAAGAAAGACACGACTTTATCTCACAAAATTACAGAACTTTCTCACTTATGAAAGAGAAAAATAAAATAAAATAGAAACGGTAAAAGTGGTAATATCCCCACAAGGAACCAATCTTCAAGGTACCAAGACACTATCCCCTATGCCTCCCTTGCACATATCTCTTGCCTTTCCACCCAATGTTTAAATTTTTCTACCAGAAATGAGTGGTCTTTAATGTGGCTATTTGAGCCTAAGCTATAAGTTGCTCTAAGCTAACCAATTCTACATAATGAAGAAGAATGAGAAAACAAGTGCATCCGAATTAAAAGTAACTGCTATTGAAACAAGCCAAGTCAACATAAGTGAAGCCAAATGTTTGATTGACCAAAGCTACACAAGACGGTAACTTACAGATGGCTCCAAAAATGCCACTAAGCCTGTTTCTCCATTAACTAAAGCCAGAACAAAAGAGATGAGAGCGGCCGCAATTAATATCTTCACAAGCAAATCATCAAACTGTTTTAGAACCAGTTTCCAAAAGGAGGTTCCTGTAAATCCACCGATGAGTTAAGCACAATGATCGCAGCTAAAAAGAGAGGGAGAAAAAGACCCAGAGACCGAATCCATACTTTCTTCTTCTGGCAGCACTGTAGAAGCCATTTTCCGAACATGAAATTAAGCAAATGAGATACCAGTTAGAAGCCATGCTACTATCGTTACTTCTTCCAGAAGTACACAAGAGTATCTCCTATTTAGAAACTGTTTCATCAATCGTGTCACCACTATAGTAGTCAGTAATTCAATCACAACTGACTTGACTCCGTTCCATGTCAATGAGGTAGCATATTTATCCCCAAAAGGAAAGGAAATGCATACGAACTGAACTAATCAATTGTTCCACGTACTTCACCTTTTGAAACAAGAACAAGATACATCAATCCCACCAAGAAAGTGCCTCAATCGACAAGAAAATGAATGAATCATACCGTTTTTACCGTAAAGCCTAGCATGTCTCGCAACCTGGCAACCGAAGAGACGCACCTTAACATCCCCAGGCGGGAGGGAAAGGAACACGCACTCGCACGTAAGAAACACACGTACCTGGGAATCGCCGAGTCCCTTGGCCGGGTCCACCTCGAAGAAATCCAAGACCTAACACCCGCAATAAAAAATGAACAAATCCACCCATCGCACAAGACAACCACACTTGACTGATCCCAAGATTCCACTCAAGAAACACTGAAGCAGAAAGAACTCACCTCCGACACGGATCTTGCGTAGGCATCCTCCATGACGAGCGCCGGGAGGAATGGTGGGGCTGGCTTTCCCGGCGGTATCGAGATCTTCGTCCTCCTCCTTCGACGATGGAGGGATCGATGGGGAAACACGTGGTTAGATGGATGGACGAGCTGATCTTTCTTTCTTCCCCTTTTTATTTGGTTCTTGGACCAACTGATCCACCGCCGCCCTCTAAGAAACACAGAGAGAGCCCACTTTTCCCGACGGCGGCAATGTAACGGACGTCACTCTTAAGCAAAGGGAGACGTTTCTATTCTATTCTAGAAGTGCAATGACGATCCAATCCTCATTTCTTACTGATATTTACAAAACGCCCTCCAGGAAGGCTTTTTGGGCCTAAGCCCAATCTAGCGAACCCATAGGCCCATTCCAATAAGCCCAACCCTTTCCATCCCTTTCTAAACCCTGGGACTGGCTTCTTGGTGCTTGCCACCGCCACCTTCATGCCTTTTGCCTTCTTATTTTTCCTCTTCCACTTCCCTCCTTCCCGCCGCCCCTGACTGAACCCTCAAGAAAGCGTCCCTCCGGCTCTGCCCAACCTCCGCCCTGGTACGACTGGGTGGAGAGGAACAATATGTTGGAAGCCTACAAGACGAGCTCCGTCGACTGGAACCCTTCCCCTGTCGTAGCCCTGGCCACCTCCCCCGACGACTCCTCCCACCTCGCTGCCGCCCGCTCCGACGGTTCCCTCGAGATCTGGCTCGTCTCCCCCGGCTCCGTCGGCTGGCACTGCCAGCTGGTACTAGGCCTTGCTTCGGCTGGTTAATTGGAGTTGTGGTTGATTCTTTAAAGATTGATTTTGGTGTTCTTTTTGTTGCGTCTTTCGGGGGGTAGACGGTCCATGGAGAGGCAGATGCGAGGATCACGTCGCTGGTGTGGTGTAGGACGGGGTCCAGAGGGCGGAGTTCCGGGAGGCTGTTCTCCTCCTCTGTTGACGGTGCTGTTTATGAATGGGATCTTTTCAGTCTGCGGCAGAAGGTGAGGGAGGCTTGCCCAGACGGTTGTTTTGTTTAATGTGTTTGGGAGTTGCTCCGCATCTTTCCGTTGTAACTGTTTGCTTCTTGTTCTGATTTAGTCCGTTTGGTAATAAGTATGTTTCCTGCCCATTAAGGGAGTCCTGGTATATTTTCTGTTAGTGAATATATAGTTTGTTGGAAATGAGCATTTGGAGGAATTATTATCATTATAATTGAAGAATTCATAGTTGAGACACTCCAATTAATTGCTGAAAGTGCCTATTTTCTTCCCCTTGTGCATAATTATGATGATCTTTTGGATTTATTTTTCTCTTTCTTTCTTCATCTGGTTAAATTTCCTTAAGACGATTTCTGATACATTTTATTATTTGTGGTCCTAGACTGTTTTGGAATCAATCGGTGTATCTATTTGGCAAATGGCTGTTGCTCCGCAAAATGATCGACATACCACTAAGGAACACAGGTGGCCACTTCTTGAGAATGGTAATTCCAATGGAAGATTGGGGGATGTGATTGATGATGATGATGATGATGATTCTGCTGAGACTGACGATGACCACCACTTGCATGAGCCGCCATATAAGGAAGATGCATGTGTAGCGGTTGCTTGTGATGACGGGTCTGTTCGGTTGTATATGGTAACTGACTCGGATGATTTTGTGTACCACAGGTCCCTGCCTAGAGTCGGTGGTGAGACTAACTATTTGCTTCTGTATGAGATTGTTTATTCTCTCATTAAATCTCTGGGATAGTTTTTAATTATAGTTTTTATACCAGGTCGGATTTTGAGTGTTGCCTGGAATCCTGAAGGAGATGCAATATACTGTGGAAGCAGTGACGGGTTAGTTTATTTATTCATTTACTGTAGAAAATGTCACTCTTTTTAATTAATTAACGAGCACCCTTGGACCAGTATTATTAAAGGCGACCAGGGCGCTCCCCCCGCCTCACCTTGGCGCCTTTTTTGAGGCGGCACCCCAAGGCGCTACCCCAGGCACACAACCACCTTTTAAAAAGGTAGGGATTGGCGTAATACAGCCAAAAGAAACCGCCTAAGCAACCAATAACACGCTGCTGCTGCTCCTGGCGAGCTTCTACTGCTAGCAGCAGCTTCCTCTGCATGTTGTTGCTGACGTGTCTGCCTAATGCAGCTAGCAGCTGCATAATGCAAGCTGCAATGGCACCCAAATAGAGCCTGTGGTGGTACTACCCATAGCAACAGCAGCCTATGGAGTCTACTTAGTTGTTTTCCACCTAGAAATTTAGCAAAATAAAGGATGCTCTACGACTATTACTGTCAGCGCCATTTCTATAAAGGCGAGCGCCTTGTCTGCACCTAGCGCCTCGGGCGATGAGAAGGTCTCTCGCCTTAGTGGCGCCTAGCGCCTTTAATAACAATGCCTTGGACAATCAAGACTTGCCAAAAGTAATTCATTTTCTTTTTTTCAATTGATAACTTAAAAAAATGCTTCAAACTCTTAGCTAGGAAACAGCATCAACAATTGTTACATTATGCAGGTTTATCAGATGCTGGAATGTGGAATCATGTCAAGAGATCTACAGAATAACTGTGGGTCTTGGAGGACTAGGCAGTGGACCTGAACTTTGTGTATGGTCATTACTTGCCCTTAGGTAACCTTGCATTTATGTTTATTGAACTTGCTTTTATGGCTGTATTTCTAGTTAAAATATCTGAGTGGTCATTATCTGGTGTTAGGTCGGGAACACTTGTGAGTGCTGATAGTACTGGAAGTGTTCAATTCTGGGATAGCAGATATGGAACTCTTCTACAGGTTCATTCTTTGCATAAAGGCGATGCATATGCTCTTGCTGCAGCCCCTAGCCATAACAGGGTGTTTTCAGCTGGTTCTGATGGTCAGGCATGTAAAACACATTTTATCCAATTCAATTTATTTTACTTTCGATGTTAATTCCTGTCCCTTTTGATGATTTCTGTGTTTTCCTCCAGTATTTTTCTCTAGCTCTCGTAATATTTGTGTAATTACATAGTTCAGCTAAATTCTCTATCCGCCTTCTTTTCATGTGTTAATAAGAGCCCACTTTGAAATTTTTTCTGTGTGCTGCTTTTCGTTTTATTCTCTTGTTCTTTCCTGGGTTTGTGTTTTAAGTTGCAGAAGTTTATTGTAGGTTATCCTTTACAAAAATTCTTCCGAGGAGGATCCTACTGGGGACAAGCTTTCTAGGAAGGAGATGAAAAAATGGGTCTATGTTGGTTATGTCAGAGCTCATACCCATGATATCCGTTCTCTTGCAGTTGCGGTACCTATTAGCCACGAAGGTTGGTGATTAGCTTTCAGTTTTCCATTTTGTTTGGTTTCTAACTGATGGATTATTTCACAGCCGTAACGTCACACTTTCTAGCTTGCAGATCTCGGGCAAGATATAAAAGTAAAACGACACCGCAGCAAGCGAAAGCCCATTTCCTTGAGCTATCATAAATGGGCTCATACAGGAGTGCCCATGCTTATATCTGGTGGTGATGACACAAAGCTTTTCGCCTACTCTGTCCAGGAGTTCACAAAGTTTTCCCCTCATGACATCTGCCCTGCCCCACAGAGATTATCTGTTCAATTGGTGCTTGACTCAGTTTTCAACCAGAGTTCTTTACTTTTTGTCCAAACTTCTACATCAGTGGATATTCTTTCTTTGCGGACTCAGAGTGCTGGATTTCGTGGTTCTGGAGTAGGTCCATCAGGAGGGCGGGCAATTACTCAATTACTGGCAAGAGTCAAGAGCAAGGCTTCTCGTAAGATTATATCGAGCGCTATTTCCCCTTCAGGGGAGCATTTCGCATATTCTGATCATTCAAAAACCAGTCTTTTTGAACTGAGGAAGAAAGAAAGTGGGAAAAGTGCATGGATTGTAAATAAAAGACAACTTCCTCCAAAATTTCCTTCTGCCGATTCCATGTTATTCAGCTTTGATTCAAATCTACTAATAGTTGCAGGGCATGATAAAACAATTCATGTAAGTTTTTTCTCCTTCCCGCTTCACACCTCTTCAGTACCATTGCTTTTTTCTCCTCTGCAAGTGTTTGCCTATCTGTTCTGATGTTTAGTTGTTGTGTTTTTTTAAGGTTATGGACGTTCAAAGCTTAAAGCCTGTGTCAACCTTCACTCTATCACGGGGAGAGTCGTCTGATGACTCAGGTCATGAGGATCCCCCAATCACAAGAATGTTTACCAGTTCTGATGGGCAGTGGCTGGCAGCTTTTAATTGCTTTGGAGATGTATACATATACAATCTAGAGATACAAAGGTTTGTGTTGTGACGTGATGCTTTTTCTCTGTAGAATGAGAAAGCTGCAACCTCATTTCATAGATGAAACTAGCAAACAGAACTGGGCATCTTGATAATAAATTGTGAACAATTTTCATGCAGACAACACTGGTTCATATCAAGGCTTGATGGTGCATCAGTTGCTGCCGGTGGTTTCTCCCCCACCTATAATAATATTCTTGTGCTTGCGACATCAGCAAACCAAGTTTTCGTTTTTGATGTGGAGGCTCGACAATTGGGTGAATGGTCTAAGCGAAATTCCTTCTCGCTTCCGAAGAGATATCAAGAATTCCCTGGGGAGATCATAGGGCTCTCCTTTCCTTCTTCCTCTACTTCGTCTTCTGTTATTATTTACAGTGCCAGGTATGTCCTGGATTTCCAGGAAAACTGCAAGCTTCTGGATAGTTGTTTATATTAAACTCATGAACATTCATGTTTAAGGGAACTGGATGTGCGTGAACAATGATGCTTGGTCTGTCGACGTGTTTGGCTGTCAAAGCAGCCTCTTTGCATTGTTAAAGTTGTGCTGATATACGCTTGTCTCCATGAGACTTTTCCTAGCTGTATTTAACCCTTTTTGCTAATTCTTTCCAGGGCAATGTGCGTCATTGATTTTGGAATGCCTGTGGACCAGATTATTGATTCTGAATCTGCGAATGATAAGGAGTCTACCTTGATGAAGTTGCAATATCACCCTGCGAACGGGAATTTGAAGCGCAAGTTTGATGTGATGCATCACGATAAAAGGAACTTTGAGTTTTTCGCTTTCAGAGATCCTGTCTTGTTCATTGGGCATCTTTCAAGGAAGTCGGTCCTGGTTATAGACAAGCCTTGGGTAGAAGTAATAAAGAGATTAGAAGCTGCTCCTGTACACAGACATATTTATGGGACATAATATGATATCGGGGGATTGGTTTGCTAACAACGCTACAACTACAAGGGGAATACAAAAGGGAATGAAGCTGGAGCCAAACAGTGAGAAAAGCTGACCCAATTGGAAATCTACAAGTTAAGGCACCAGAATGGGGAGGGTTTTGGGGGTGGGCGGAGGGGGTGTTTGTTACGGCAAGGGCTGATGTCGCCCTTAAGATTGCTGGTATTTGGCCCAACCCCTCATTGTCAAGGTCATGCTTCACTCTTGCTTGTGGTTGCTAGCACTCTTGCGGCACGGTCATTAGTTGTATCTGTAGCCTGTATTGTCCCCTGCATCATGTTGAAATTTTGACTGTTTTGGCCTTAATGATAGAGTCCTCACGTTTGCATGCTTAGTTTTTATTGTTCCGGGAATGTGGATTCATTATTGGACACATGCTGCAGAATATATCAATCGTGCATCATATGCTCGGTGATGATCACTTTGATACTGAGATTCAGTTTTAGGTGTCTATAGCACCTTCTTGATCCATCTTTCGCTGAAGTCCCACATACCACGCAGACAAAATACTCAGGCCCCATGCCAGCGAAGAACTGGCTCTACCTTTTCACAGCTTCCCTGTTTCGGGAGCAAAAAGCCATGTCTGCCGGGGTGCTATAAATGGCTGTGGTGGTGGTTACATGGTACAGTAGCTCTATTTCTGGTTAGAATGTGCTGGCAAATGTGCCCCCCGGTCATGTCCTTCAACGTTTCTATGCAGAGAAACTCGTGATTTAGGGTGATGGGGTATAGGGAGGGGATGACAACTGAATCTTTGTACGACCCCAGGTGATGGTGATTCCAGAGGTTGAATTTTACAGCGGACTAAAAAACTAGCTCGGCTGTTTCTCTGCGTGTGTTGTGTGGGGTGATGAGGAGTTGTCCTTTACCAAAAAGGCCAATTCCCAATTGAAGATATGCTATAAGCCCAATTGCCGATACTGATGATGAGAGCCCCACTCTCCCCTCCTCTCCCTTCAGCATCGAGGGGAGCTTGTGGGGAGGTCTAGAAAGAGCCAACCAAACACCAGAGAGAGTTCAATTATTGTACCCACCTGAGGGGTATTATTGCATTGCATTGATCATCCATCGTGCTTCTTCTTCTCGCCATCAGTCCCCCCCCCCCCCCCCCCCTCCTCGGTTTACTTGCAACAACATAGGCTGCTGCTCTACGGGAGAATGTAGCAAGTGTTACTCCAGCTAAGGATGAATGGATTCATGGTTATGGACTGTTGTCTACGCTGAGAACGTTTTTGTTTTTCAATTTCTTTTATATTTTAATAAGAGGTGGCCATGGCTTGTCTGGTGATGACGATGGACCTATCGTTTGTCTTGTTCCTATGTGGGTTTCGGTTGGTAGGCTTGTTTGTGTATTTACTTTTATGTGCCGTGTTGTTATGTGGGTATTTTTTTTTTTTTTTTGCATGGTGGGCACTCTTCGTTTGAACAGTGCTTAATCATGGAAGAGAAAACACACTGTTCTGATAATGACGTTTTTTCCACCCACCCAAGATCTTCTTCACTCCCCTCCCCCCCAAAAAACCAAAAAATGGAAAGAAAGATCTCGTTTAGCTTTTCATTACGGGCTGCGAAGCCGTTCTTGATCCTTTCCCTTATCCTGTTATTTAGTGCTGGTTAGAATATTTGGATATCCAGTCAGCATCACATTATTACCGGTGAATATTTTCTACGACACGTGACCTTCGCGTTCATCTTTAGGATCGATTTCCTCGAAGTTTGGAAATCTCTGCTGTGTTTGTATCCTGCCTATATTCGATGATACGCCGTGTTTTTAGTAGGAAAAAAATGGAGACGATCGATTTCATTGAAAGAATTCGGAGATTAACATGATGCTCCTCCATACAATTCCCCTCCAGTGTTGCTCTTTACAGACCATCTTCATGCCCACTTTCTGTTCTTCAGACCACCTACAAGAATCAGTTCATCGCTTAAATCACAGTCAGATTCCATATGGAAACTGCAAGCAGCAGCAGTGAACCAAAAAAAAAAAAAAAAACGTCAATGCCGGCAAACCTTTTCTCCCGGAATTCGCCTTTTCTGCTGGAGCAGAAGCTGAGTTTTTGTTGCGATGGAAGTTCTGAGATTCAGTCTTCTCTTTCTGTGGTATCATGGACAGACAACAAACGGACAATATCAATCATGTGTAATGAAACCGCCAATGTGAAGTGATTCTTTTTACCTCTGTGCATTGCAGATGAGGAGAACAGGCAGTATCCTCATAATAGTAACTCAAATGCTGCTGCTCTCCTTTGGCTCCCTTGTTTTTGAGCTTACTCTTGCTCCTGCGCTTCCCCGTCGAACATCTCTCGTTGGAGCATTCATCTTCAACTTCATGTGAAGGCGGCCCGGAGGAGGCATCGGACACCATTGACAGATTCTCCTCCTCCTCCTCCTCCTCATCATCATCATCAGCCTTGGATTTTTTTCCTCCTCCATTGGACTCCACCGGAAAGTGAGACGAGGATTCGTCGAGGTAGACAGTCCAGCCGGATTCGCAGCCCTTGCTACACTGAGAAGCAGATAAACTCATTGGTTAACAGGACTTGTTCCTTTTCCCCTTTACCTGTATGGTTGGTTTATGATAGTTGAGAGACCAAAGTTGGAGAGGGCCTTGTTTTATAGTCACTGTCCAGTTATGTAGTCCAAAGGAAGGGAAGGCCCCCACCCCCCCCCCCCCCCCCCCCGCAATTCAAAGAAAAACAACACAAAATACACAAGAAAGTAAGGAGAATGAAATTTGGGGGAATTGAAGTTTGAGAATCTCTCTAACCCTTCATCTCCCATGCCATCTCTACTCTTTTTTTTTTTTGGGGGGGGGGGGGGTAGAAAGAGGAGTAGAAGGATAAAACAAACAAAAGATGGAGGCATCACACTCAAAATTCCTAGACTGACTTTGTCCCATTGCAAAAATCACATATTCCTTTTCCCTCCCTCCTTTTCTTTATTGTTGTCATTATTAATATATGAGCATGTGAATCAACAAAAACTGCCAGTTGGCTGCCATGTAAGTTTCCCATGTTGGTGTTGCTGTAGTAGTAATGGTAATAGCAGTAGTTGTTGTTGCTGTGTTATGGCAGAGGTTGGGAAGAAGTGAGTGAGTGAGAGGGGGGGTCAGGTTTCTATGTTTCTGAAAAGGAGTGGAAGTTGTGCAAATTCAATTCACACATTGGGTGTCATGGGCAAAGGGAAACTCACCCATCAGTTCTCTTACTCAAATTCTTTAGGACTAACAGCTGCATGTGAAATGAGAGGGGAGGAGGTGGTGTTGAGTCACTCTATAAAGATCATCCATCCACACTAATCTGAAAGAAGAGAAGGGGAGGGTCCCCTGCATATGACAATGATGTTTTCTTTTATGCATGGAAAATTTGGGGAGTAACAAACCAGGGAAGAGGGGTTGGGAGAGAGGATTTGGGGTTGGTTCCCTTTTGGAATAAGACAAGGGTTTATGAGCTGTGGAGTTGATGTTGGAGAAAGAAGGGGGGGAGCCCACCCCACCCTCTCTCCACAAAAATCAAACAATTATCATTCATTTATTCAAAGGAATACATGTTTTTATCTGAATTCAAATTCAAACCAACTTGAAAAATAAAATCTTTCCAAGAAATGAGGTACAACCACATAAAGGAGTCAACTAATAATCGAAACAAATAGGTGTGTTGATCTTTTCATCCTGTCCCCTTCCACCAATCATTTGGTGATATTTAGCATCCAGCTTGGCTAATCCCAATCATAATACAAACATTTCTTGGGCACTCAGTCAACAAACACACCTCCTCCTACTCCTACTCCCTCCACATTTTCAGATCGCCTTCAGTTTCAAGAGTGATGAGGGGAACCAAACACAAAAGGCAAATCTGAACCTCCACAGAGTTGTAGTTAACTGGATTCTAGATTTACTCAGACAAGATTTATGGATAAGCACAAGGCGCTTATATCACAATGATTACCCCAGCAGCACATGAAAATCACAAACTTGCATGCAAGAGAACAGATGTATGTGGAATTCGTATCCTATTGAGAATTTTAGCAAACTATCCGCGACACACATCTGTCTACTTGTCGTAGAAAGATTTCTGCAACCTGCTAGTCTTCAGCAATTATACTCGGTGTGTGCACTAGTAAAAAGAAAAGAAAGTACCTTTATTACTGCTTCCTTCAAAATAAATGTAGGCAGAACTCCATGCAATTTATTTTTTTCCAATGGTCATAGTGAAATATCAAACAAACCTTCCATGCCGATGAATATGACCAATAGCCCCTTCAACATCATCCACAATTTTAATGGCGCATGCCACTGAATTATACTCATGGTGGAATAATAATGTTTGTGGGATATTAGGTACAGAACTTGCTCTTGATCCACCATAGAGACGAACATCTGAACAGAGATAACATCCATGATGTCAGACAAAATCAATCATCTAGCACTGGCTGAAAGCACCTTCAATTTTGTTGCCAAGAAAAATTATATTACCTGCAGTTTGAAGAGTCTCAACTATATCATTCAGTCCACCGGTCTCTACCAAGCTACCAAGCTTTCGTGGATAAGAAGAGTTTCCTAAGAACATCAAAGTCGGTATATACAGTTCTAACCAAGAAGGAACGCCAAGCAGGCATTCATAAAGGTTGAATTTGGTTGGGCAAGAACAATGCAAAGCGAGAGTTATGCACACTTGCATATAGTTCTTACCACTGCACTGGAGGCTGCAGGATAATCTACCTTAGCATCCAGAACAACACGCTTTGCCGTATCCATGTCTGCGGACTTATCAACATAGTTAAGGCATATTCCATCTTGAAAAAACAAAAACAAACCAACCTCCTGATAATCCAGCCCATCCTTCTCTTACGGAACATTATCCAGCCCAGGAAGAGGAGGACTCGTGTCCAATCCCGGGAGAAGGGGCAGCATTGCCAACCTCCTTTCTCCCGTCTTTCTGTGCAGCATACATACTGTCACAAAGGAGGGACGGATACGTGCACAGTGGTACGATCCTCCTTAGTAAGAGGAGTTAGTGGAGTGTTGATTGCTATATGAATCACATACAGGCGCCAGAGGAGGCCTCGGCAAAATGGCAATGGCAATGTCCAACATTCTCAACACCCAGAAACAAGTGGAAGACAACAAAAGCACCAGTTTCCAAGTGCCAACACAGTTACACAAACTCCCACTTTCCTCATTGTCGCTCATATCACACGACATGACTAGCCCTCGGGATTCATCCTCAGGCTGTGTCGGGTCCTGCAGCCACATCCTTGTCGCTGCGAACTCGGCGGTCGTCATCTCCTCCCCCCTCAAGCTGGCTGAGGTTTCCCTTCTCCCTGATGAGCTGGGTATGGTGGTGCCTACAGTAGAGCCTCCCCTCCGTGACTGCACTTGAAGCAGCTCCGGTGGTACGCTGTCCCATTCACCGACACCTGAAAAAGCAGAGCGTCCACTAAGCTAAACCGAGATTCATAATGGGCAGGATGAGGCCCATAAGAAGGCCTAATGGGCTTTTATTACCTTCTCTGTCGGGTAGACAGTGTTCTTGCAGCCCACACAGCTGTCCTTAGTCCCAACGAACATGGTCGACCCTTTTAGGCCCGGGTCTCTGCCACACGAAAAAAACGGATCGGAATCATGAAACGTATCAATGCAACGCATCGGTTAGAAAATGTGAATCGAGATCCCACGAACGACGGCCTGTGTACGGCTGCCGGGAATTATTAACACTTACCTCACCTTCGACCCTTTTCTCCGGCCTCGCGATCTTCGGTGCGCCTGAAGGAGAGAATTTAAAGGATAAGATGTGCGTCTAATTTTCTGAGAAGTTGGGAAAGTGAGTTAAAAGATCAGATGATGTAATTTAATCATTACCTTCAAAGCTTTTGTCAAGGCTGCCGTCTTTTGAAGAGCTGATCAAAGTGTGGCATGCGGTAGAGGACTCCCTCGAAGGAGTTGTAATTGCTCAGCTGCAGATCCAAAAACACCCAGATCCACTTTACTATCCAGGGAACACTTTAATGGAGAATGCATATATCAATGTGGTTTGTAGACTAAAAAATCGTGGAGATGAGGGGGCAAAACGTGACCTTTAGGGTGCCTTTGCAGTGGTGGCAGCGGAAGCATGACTTGTGGAAGACGCGGTTGTCGGCAGTGAGCATGTCGACAAGGTACACCGTCTTCTCGCAAGCCGTGCACTTCTGTTTAGTCCCCGCGAATGCCATCCTCGCAGTAGCCAAACGGAGGGGGAGAGGAAGAGGCAGCAGAAAGAAAGAATAACAGAAAGAATAAATGATGGGCTTGCTGGGATCAGCTTTTTTGGATGGGGAGGAGGGTGGTGGTTATCCATCTTTGGCCTTGCTCACATCCCAAGCATTCAGGGACACGTTATTACCATGCAGTAACAACAACAATCTCAGTTGGGGCATCAAAAAATGTTAGTTTGGTAAGATTGGGATATCTGGGTGTTTCCCCTCAGGGTGAAACATAACATTTTGATTTCTTAAGAAAAGCCTTACTGCAACAACAAGAACAACAACCTGGGGTAGATGGGTTGGGGGGGGGGGGGGGGGGGGGGGGGGAACCAGATGCATGAACGGGAAGAACTGGCGAAAAAGGATTCAAATTGATTTTATTGATCACAGTTTGAAGTTTTCTTTTCCTTTCATCATTTCCTTCTGCTCGTGTCCAAACACCTCAAACCTGCTGGGGATTTCGGGACTTCCCTTTCAGGCATGTTATCATATATATTAATGAGAGATGGAGGCATTGGAGGAGTAATATGATTGCCCATCCATCTCCCTTCATCATGTTCTCACGTTGTCATGTCTTCTCCATGTTCCGTTGTGGTGGTTGGTGGGGAGGGGGCTGCTTTCGCTTGTTAGAGGAGTATACATGACGGGAATGTTCCCACTCGGAGGACTCTTTAATCTTCAGCTAGATCGAACAAGCTGCATGCTTCTTCGCCAGCCAGTTGACTGCAGTTCATATCTGCTGGAATAGAAAGAAGCCTGTCGAATCTCGCTAGATAACCATCTGTCCTGTCCAAAGGGATTAACCCTCCAACAGCTCAACTCCGATAAGCTAGTTGTTGCCTTCGAACTATTTTGCAGATTAATTTGCCCGGTTTTACATACTCCGACGTATAGAACAAGCGGACCATGCATACGACAGCAACATGACGGCTGTATCTGAAAGCGGCAGCAGCATGTGGTCACAATTCTTGTAGCCCGGCCCACCCTTACATTGCAGAAGCCATTGGACAAAGAACTCTTTTAACAGTCACCAGGTGTGCTAACTGCCTTGTCCAAAACAGACGGGACTCATCATACATCCTACCTTTTTATCCAGTCAATGTTCTGGAAACGAAACAATAATTTCTCTTATCAAACTGAAGAACGACCAAAAAGAGACCCAATAAAAGAAAAGCCACCCAGGATTGACCTCCACCTCCCAATTGCTGATCAAGTCTACAGTCATTCTGGGTTTTCCAGAAAGAAAAAGGACTTCGTCAAACAATCAATTCCATATCTCCCCCATTCCCATAAAAAAATCAATACAAAATGATCTCAGCATTGCCCCCTTCCGCCTATGATGATCACAATCCAATCAATTAACAAAATACTTGCTGCACACACAACAACAACGACTATTGAATTTATCTCTTTGTTTTTAATAAGCCCAGACTGGTGAGAAGTCAAGAACATGGGTTTATAATTTAATCAAATAGAGAACACACCCAGCACTTGAAGTCACACATGACGTTTCCATAAGTGGGCACCGATTTTCTTCCCCATGGATTTCTTCTCCTACAAGAAGGATTAAACAAATGCAGAAGAAAACAATCCCTTTTCTCTTGGGTGTTGTTGTTGTTGCTGCTATTGGGTGTTGGACTTGGAAGCTTCTATGGATGAAAATGAAGTGAAACTCGTGATTTCTTCTTTAATAAATATTTTTCAGAAAAGAAAAAAAGGAATTCATTTGACCAAGTAATGCCATTGGAGTGGGGACCCAATCAAATCAAACGCACCTCCCTCTTTATCAATATATACATTGTTAGAAACCTCCCTCTTTCAGGAAGATGAAGAAGTAAAACCCAAATACCTCCATTTCATTACCAGACCTTTGTCTTCTTGCGCCAAGATTATGTTCTCTTCGTTCATCTGCGGCGGCAGCTTCCATGAACAGGAGCCGGAGGACGACCGACCTTTGAGCTGTGGGAGTTCTCCCAGATCGATAAACAAGTCGAGGACGAGGCGGAACTGCTTGCTCCGCCGGTGCTCGAGCGACAAGGACCATAGCAAGAACCCGTACTCGACAGTCGGGCTAGATAAGTTCTCCGCACTACTGTCAGATCTCGAGGAGAGGAAGAAGAACATATACCTGCAGAGGGATTCTCAGGACATAATGTTCGTGAGGTTCGTGTACTCTGGCTCGGAGGAGGTCGTCCCGGTCATCGTGAAGTCCAAGGACAGGAAGAAGCGGGAGCAACTCCCGACAACATCCCAGAAGACAGCCAACTCGAAGACTGCGGACGAAGAGAATAAGCCAGCCGTCGCCTCTGCTGTGGTAGCAGACCGAGTGAAGGAAGAGCTCACGGAAACAAACGACAAGAAGGTCGCTAACAGCCACAAAACGAGGACGACTCGGGAAACGAGCATGAAGAAACTGCGGAGGCCGTCGTATTACGTTCCGATATTTGTAGTCGCGATCCTCCTCCTGCTGACAATATTCGGGAGGTCGTTCGCGATCCTTTGCACATCCATAGGGTGGTACTTGGTTCCTACGCTTGAGGAGAGGACTAGCGGTTGAACATCAACTTCCGTACAGAATAACATGAAGAAATATTCAGGTAAAACAGCAGAACAACTTCACCAAAGAACAATTTCACGGACAGAGGATAGAAAGAACATAACAGCGGACGACAACGTCAGGACGATCTTAGTTTCTCTTGATGTTTTGTGGATTGTTAGGGAGGTTTTCTTAGTGATTTTTTTTTTTTCCATTTTTTCCCCGTATACTCGTGTAAATGCTTTCAATGTAAACATGTCCGCAGAGCGTAGGGATATGGACAATCCAGCCCGCCAACAACAATAGGTCAAATAAATTGTTCACAGTCAGACAACGCAGCGCATTGATATGGCTAAGTAAACAAAGAGAGGCCACATAGCATACCAACCCTAAGAGGGACGATGTTTGAAAACAGGAAAATTGTTCCAGACCAAGTCGTAGGAAAAACATCCAGGTTTCTAGAAGCATAAACATTTAATCAACAAACGCTGCCGATGCCGCAAATTACCATCCCTGGGACCACCGGATGGTCGGGCCATAGAGCAGCTGCGGCACCATCCTGCGGAACCTTCTAGGCACGACTATCTTGTTGCTCGGATGACCCAAAAGTCACACCCCAAAAAGACTGAAAGCATCAGGCCTTTCGGGGCCAGCTGTTTGGTTGTTTCAACATTACCGGGTGAAGATAAAGTTTCTCTAAATAACTAACGACTATCTTCACCTGGGGCTACAGTAGCTCTTGAATCTCCGGGTGCAACCCGTGGCAGGTTTTCGATTTAGAGGAACTGAAGCTAAGCAACTATATGAACTCCAGAAAACCTATTCCTGCACCAATAAAATGGCAAAAATGTCGAAAGAGAAATCAGTGTGTGCCGACCTAGAGACACGAGATTCAATAATAGAGGCATCTCTTTCCGCTATTAGAAAATTGAACCACGTTCCCAAAGCAGCGGCGACTTTGATTTTTCAGTAATCAGTTTCAAGGTTTAAAGTACATGGGTAGTTGGTTTCTTACCCTGAATCTCTTAGGGCGAGCTTGTTCAGGACTCCGGCGAGACCTGGATTTATGGACATCTCTTCTGATCTCTCCTAAATGCACAGAACTAGTCCTGCCACTACCATTTTCCTGCAAGTGACTTCTAGAGTACCGGAAAAAATTATCCTTGTCCCAAGAGACCTCATAGTCCGCTATCAATTGTGTGCCTTCCTGCGTCACCACATCGAAGAGCATTCATCAAAAACCATCACTACCTGGTTGCATTTCGCATACTGAACACATAATATCAGATGAAAAATCATCTCCATAATTAGGGTTCTGTGCAACTCGAGGTTAGAATGCCTACAAAAACTATTCCAGTAGTTTCTCGCAAGGAATGCACAAAACTGCAAAATCGAAGTCTGTTATTTACCTTTTCTAGGGACCGACCACACAAAGCCTTCAATGCATTGTGAAAATCTCGCTGCTTCTCAAATTGCACCACCACCTTGCAATGGAGACCAGAAACTAATCCAGCAGTGTCGTCCCCCACTTCCTGACCGAAGTCATCATCTTCAGCAACATGAATGTTCCTATTAAATGTAAGAATAACACAAACCCAATTGGCAGAGCCAGGGAGAAAATATTAAGCAGCCAAAGATGGGAGTTTAATCGGAAAGGATATGCCACAACAATGATCTTCTGCTTAGAATTACGACAGATTCTATCTTGCCTTAGACTCCCCAATGTGGAGAAAATAGTATGCGTAACAAGCATTGACGGCTTCGACGACACTCTGGTTTCAGCAAACCACCTCGATGGCAGCCCCCGTATGACGATTGCGTCCGGCTCTTCCCTTGCTCCTCTGCCTCGGTCTGTCAAACAGAATACATTCACTCGAAAGTCAGGTCACAAAGGCAATAACCTATTCAAATCGGATCCAATCCGCATTTTCTCGACAAGAGCAACTGGTAATTGACCTTTGTACTTGAAGGCGTAATATTCCAGCCATTCCTTCCTCAGATCCTCGAAACTATCGGCTGCAGGAACCTCCACGGAAACCCTAAACCTCGTCCCTTCGAGGACAAGCTCAATCCCGTCAAGCCGTCCCCTGAGTTCCTTTTCCTTCCACGTCTCGTAATCCTCCTCCTTCACAGACCCTAAATCACGGACGACTAGGACTCCGCGCGCGACGGCGTCCCCTCGGCGGCGCTTCTTCGGGTCACCGGCGCCGGATATCTGAAGCGAGGCGGAACCAAGAGAGCGGGAGGCAGCCTTGAGGTAGTCGAGGAGGGCCCGCTTAATCTGCCAGTGGTCGACGGGCTTGACGCCGGAGCCGGCATCGGGGAAGATGGAGAGGTTGAGCCTGACGCGCGGGGTTAGGGTTAGGGTCGGGTCCAGCGGGAAGGAGGCGAGACGGGAGAGCGAGTCAGGGTCGGGAAGCGAGGGGTTCATTGTGCTCAGTCGGAAGGTGCGGCTAAGGCTTGGGGTTGGGGAAGGGGTAGGAAGAAGACGGCGGGCTGGTTTGAACCGAACTGGGGTTCATAGTATTAATGTGATCATCCTTAAGGATCTTTCGCTCTGTTTAGCTTTCGATGTGCTTCTCCCTCCGGTATACCTCTGGGATAATAGATGATAAAACGACACATCTGCATTTGCTTGTGTAATAGCATATACTTGCCGTGCATTGTCTATAAATGATCTTCTGTCAAAGATCTTCCGGAATGAATTGTGAACCAACTAAGCTGATACTACAACAAGCGAGAAATGATTGTGCGTTATACGAAGTTCTGGATGGGAGCAGACACCTCAAGTTCGTAAGCAGCCTGGAAGAACTCTGCCGCTTGTTGCGGGGAGCCTTCCATTTTGGATAGTAATCCTAAATTAAACCAGCCCTTGTGATTTGTTGGTTCCAACCTCAAGGCGTTCATCAGAAAGCTTCTCGCAATGGGAAGAGAGCTCGGGTCGTGTTCCATTAGTTCCTCTGCAGTTGAAATGAGGCTGGGCACATGGTCTGGATTCAGTGAAAGCGCAATTGAGAAAGGAACAAGGGCTTCTTTGTGCAAGGATTTGACTTGAAGCACCAAGCCTGAAATAATAATACCAAGCAAGAATTCGGTTCCAGTTATTTAGGATAAAGACAAACCATTCTAATTTGTTCATCGACCTCCCACATGATACCTGCAGTATACCAACTTTGCGGAGAGTAGCGGCCGAGAGACTTTGCTTTGTCTAAACAAATATCTGCATCTTCCCAGGCTCCAAGTTTAGCATAGACGAGGGCTAAATCCTGCCAAGCAGAAGTTTCCAAATCTCTTGCAGCCAGTACCTGAACAAGTATAAGAAACACAAGAAGGCACGCCGGAATTAGTTCTTTTGCACGTGAATAGACACTATGAAACGCTTAAACACAAGACAAGATCAAATGAGCAGATAGAAAATTTGTTTAAATAGTTCCAAAAAAAAAGCAACTCTTCTGGTGCAAGAGAGCAATAAGTGTCAATAAATACGCACCTCAATGGGAGAATCCCGTAGTTGTCCAGATTTCTTCGCCTCCATCTCTCTCCGATCATGAATAATTGCTAATAAGATTCTGTATGTTTCTATCGCCTGCTTGGGATTTTCTTGAGTGGCCTGCAATGAGGCTTTCAGTCGTAGGATATCTAGTTGATCTAACCCTTCCACCTCATCCAAAGCAAGATCCACAAACTTTTCTGCATCCTGAAGTCGCTGTTCTGCTGAAAGAATCAAGCTCATGAGCTTCCAACCTTTCCCAGAGCTTCCTGCCTCCATATCCGAGTAAAAAATGGCATTTTCCAAAGCCTCACTTAGATTTCTTTGTAGAGCATTTTCCATAGCAAGGCTATAGATTACTTCTGGGTCCTCCTTTCCACGTTGAGCAGCACTGCGAAGAGCATTCATTGAGGCCTCTTGAAGCATTACTCTTCTGGAATCTGAGATAGACATTCTTGCCTCATTTCCGTAGCAAATACCAAGATACTTATGTGATTCGATGAAAAAATGCTTTGTCTGAGAATCATCGGCCTCAATGGCTTCAATTGAAAATTTTGCCCCATCACTAGAAAGCTTCATATCCTGAGAACATAGCTTTGCACCCAAAAGTAGGGAAGGTATGTGCAACTTTTGTGCTTTAGAGCAACCTGAGATCTTTTTTAGAAGATCTAAGGCTATATCATTCTGACCTGCGGCGACATAGCACAGGGCAAGAGTATACCACCTCTCCGATCTATTATATGTACCGGGAAGAACCTGCAGATAGTGATCAGCTAACAGTTCAAACATTCCGATGATTGAAAGTGCATAAGATAGATGGTCCATGACATCTGCATCCCAACTTATCTCCCCAGAAGCCATTTTCTTTCCGAGTATCAATAGTAGTAGAACAGCTTCTTCCATGTTGCTTTTCGGCATATTGGGAGAGCATGAGCATAATGGAGGAGAAAAGCCTGCTTCTAGTCCACCAAAAAGCAATATAGAAGCTAGGCTTTTCTGTACATCGGCCAGTTTCTGGGAATGCAAATTCCACGGCTTGACAAGTACACGGCGATAGGCAGTAATTGCTTCATCTAAGATGCCTGCCTTAATCCACAGATCAGGAACCAGCTCCAATGCTTTGTGGAACACTTCTTGCATTTTGCAGTGCTCACCAACCAATCCAGCCATTCCATTGGGCAATGCCGACTCAACTACATCGACTATTATTTTGCACTCTTTGGCAGCCTCTGTTGAGTTAAGAAATGCCTAAGTCAGAACTGTAGAGAAGAAATAACATTAAATGAAATCCACTGGGGAGAAAAAAATGCAGCTTAAGCTTATTTATCCTAGCTGGCGAACTCTCCCTTAACAAAAATTCAAATATCCGCAGTATGTTACTCTGAAAGCTGATAATAGCCACTCGAAACAGACTCGATGTTGGCTATTACAAATAGCGAAGTCAAAGAAAAGACAGTGTGCCCGTTAATATTGAAGTTACATGAAACAACACATCCAAAAAGGAGGGACGAGTACCTACAAAACGCCCCAGGCCTTCCAAGGACCTGGCTTTGAGCAAGATAGCCTCAAACAAAAGGCTAACAGAATGCATCGACATAACACCAGCGGCAGCACCATTGGCTTTAGGCCTCACTTTCCTGGGCTTCACTTGCTCAGCGATGGCCTTAATCATTCTAGGGGTCAATCCTCTGATGTCGATGCCTTGAAACACCTGGAGCGCCGCATCATAGTTCCCTCTCTGATACTCCAACCTTCCAAGCAACGCCCTCGCCTCCTGCCACACAAGACAAGCTCCCCGACATCAATTGGTCTGCGGCCACATGGTAGACAAGTCGACCCTACGACATATCGTATCTAGTGTTACCTCATAATTCAAGGAGAGGGCTTCCTTCAAAGTGGACTCCGCCTCGTCGACTGGAGCATCGTCTAACCTCGCCTCCCACTCACCCCGCGTTCTGGACGAGGATAGCCCACTCAACGAGAAATCCCTCGTGGCGAGGGACTCCGGGGACTTTGCCGGCTCCTCAAACTGAAACTGCTCTCCGGAACAGGCGCACAACATCCTCCACAAGCCCAATCCACGAACCTAACCTAACCTCGCCTCGCCCGCTACTCACTCAACCACAACCCTAAATCCTCGACTAACATCAGCGGATCGTAATCCGTGCTATCTGAATCGAATTCCCTCGAGATCGAAACTACGGTGACGAGGATTACAAGAAATTCTCGATCGGACGAGACGGGACGAGACAATGCGGATAGCAGACAGATTTCAAGAATGCGGAAAACGACGAGAACAGAAAGAAACAAAGCATCGGAAATTCGAATCCGAAGCGGGCGGAAAGAGTGGATGAATTTTGAACGGGGGAAGTGACCGGACCAGACAAGACCACGTGAGTTTTTGTCGTTTAGTTGCTCGTCCTTCCTCGGTGACGTAAAGATGGTCCAGGAGAAGCATAATTGACGGATGATTAATGAATGATTAATGACGTTATCGGACTACGTGCGATTATATGCTAAACGCTTGATCTTTTCGCAGCTCAGAATCCCATGACTTCATCTGGCATGAGATCGATCCATGCTAACTCGGTTAACTGCATCCATAAGCTTCCACCGTGGCCTCTTCGGATCGATCGACCGCCCCATGTGACCTGCGAAATTTTCTGTCATCGCTTCTGGACGATTTCGCCTACCGGTGAGACCTGCCGGATACTGTTCCAGACGTCCAAATGACTATGAAAAAAGAATGTATTCACCTAGTTTTATCAACCTGTGGTGAGAAATGTTAAAAGGAAAAATTGAATTTGTGCTCGAATGAAAATGGGCCTTTGTGTGATCACTGGGTGTATTATTATTCATGAGACTGAAAACTACTTCGGGATTAAATTGCCTTGGGTACGAATGTGGATTGCAGCTTGGTCTGATCTCTTGACATCACGCGATTGTTTGGTTTAGGTTTTAGTGTGAGAGCTCGATATATTAGTTTATAAAATATTTTATGAAATATATCGGTAAAATTTATATTCAATTGATTAATGTTAATAATTTGATTTTATAAATACCGAGTTAAATTTATAAAAATATTCAATGTTACATGCAAATTATTATGAACTCGGTTTCACAAGTACACTAATTTTATGGAAATTCACGTGATTTAATGAAACTCGATGTTCGAGTTCTTTATAAATTGAATACGGTATTTTGTAAACTAATGCTAATAAAAGCCCTTCAGTGTGATACCGGCCGTAACGTCTCCCGTAAAACACAACGGGAAACTATCCCATCCTCACCCGTGCCGGCCACGGGGCCGTTAGGAAATGAAAAGGACCAAAATGCCTCCCTCGGGCCGGGTAATTTTGCCAATTTAAATGGGCCCTTGTTATCAAATTGAGCTTGGGCCCACCTCGTCATAGTTCAGTCCATCTTTTGGCTGGGCTGGGCAAGCAACGGCAAAAAGGAAAATCTCCAAAGCTTTAGAGTAGTAATGACCATGATTGTCAACATAAATTATACTACTAGGTTAAGTTAAAATTAAGTAAAATATCACGTTAAAATAATTTAGTTATAAGAAATTAAGATGTCATAATAATTCTTTTTACACACGTCCAATGGAAAAGGGTGTATTCACTTAGCTTTTTCAACCAACCAAAAAATGATAAAAGGAAAAATGGATTTGTTCTCGAAAGAAAAAAAGGGCCTGAAAAATACTTCGGGATTAAACTATGAGGGGACATTAAAACTTGGATTAAAATAGTTATTAATGTGCGATTGAAAATATATTGATCTTTGAGAAATAAGATTTTCTCATTTTTTTGAATCCCCGAATAATTTAAAAGAAAAATTGAAAAGGTTGAAGTAATATGGAAACATGTCTCAGACGATGGTACCCAAAAAATAATAATAATAATATCAAACTCGATTGGTCAAAAAGATGGGTAGACAACAATATAAATTAAACAATAGTTATATCGTACAACAAGTAACAGGAAGTATGTCTATATTCAGGATGTAAATGTAAGCCTGGATTCTTTTCTTAGTACATTAATGTGAGGTTGATATTTGACCCTCCCCACACCTTTCCTTTATTACTTTTAAAATTTGACGACAGTTTATGTGAGTTTAAGTCATATCCATGGCTTATTAAAAAAAAAGAAATTAAATTTAAAACCAAATAATCCTTTGTTGGATCCAAGGGAAGGGTTGGCAAATCCATCAGAGCTGGGATGAGAACAACCGGTTGAGACCAATGTCTTTCCCATTGTACGCGATCGGAGCATACATCCACATTTCATCAGAGCTCAACAGCTTCAAAGAAGAGGAAACAAAAACATTAATCAGATGATGAGGAATCCTCTTTTTGGTGTTCTTGTGTGTGTGTGTTTGTTCCCGTTATTTATTACCTTGATCTGGACCTGCAGGAACTTCACGTAGTGGACTGCCTCCTCGAGCATTGTACTGATGTCGACCTGCATTCGCCGATCCTACGTCATGGACCCCTCCCGGACCCTAACTTTTTAACCCGTGTGCGAGAGTGGTCTTGCTTACCTTGGTTCCGTTGGGGATGAGGTTCTGCAAGATCTTCAGCCTCTCGTTGATCCTCTCCCTTCTTTTCTGTTAAACGACAACAAGGGGAGAGAAAGGGAAGAAAAGAAAGAAATCATCGGTCATTCTCCCGAAACGGATTGAATTATGGAAGATGGAGAGGTAGAAATCAGAGGAGTTACCCTCGCGTACAAGCTCTGAGGATCCGTTGCTGCTCCCCTCCCGGCCCTTGGCTTCACCCCAGCTACAACATTGTTATTGGCAGACGAGGAAGCCTTGGGATTGAGATCATCAGAAGCACTCAGTTGTTGGGAGTTGACGTCCTCCTCGGAGCTGCAGCTGGTTATAGGGCTCTGCCCCTCCCGCCTCGGGTTCTCGCCATCACCGTTGTTCTTGTCATCATTAGTTTCATTATCGACCGCATCGGCCGGTTTCTTGCTCCTCCTCGTTCTCACGCTCCCTTGTCTCTTCTGCATTTTGTGGATCAACTGAATTTTATCAGCCCAATAGTTTGAACAGACGGATAAAGGCGTGAACTACAGAACCTACTAGGTTATACTCACGACGCTAGATTGGCGAGGCCTCTTCTTTGGTGTCTCGGAGATCTCGACAGCAGTGTCCGTGGATTTGCACGACGAAGCCGACTTCCTCTTGTGCTTCGACCGCCTTCCAGCAACAATTGGTCCTTCCCCCGGCACGCCATCACCCGTCCCAACTTGAGAATCCTCCGTTACTTTTTCCTCCAGAACCCTTTCGCTATTCACAACCGTCGAATAATCCATAGCGGGCACATATAAGTCACTGTTCCATTGAAAACGCGAATCGCCAGTATTCACCAGTGAGGAGCAAAACGAATAATCCTCGTCAAACCCGGCAGTATTCACACCAACGGCATTCAATGCGTGCAGGCTCCCGTCGTCGACCAACGGATACTGAGAGAGTGACACGGAGTCGGGTTCGCAGCCGGGGAAGAGCATCCCGAGGAGGTCGAACTCGGCGTCCGAAAATCCTCCCATACCCTCCATCTTCTTGTTAGCTTTTGATGACAAAGAAATCTAGTGCGAGAACTATGTATGATAATTGATTGTATGGGCAGGGGCGACTTTGGAAGTGAACAAAATATTTGGGACGCCCCACTCTTTTATAACCCCCGAAACACGTCAAGGGATTTTGGAGTTGCACAGAACTTTGACTTTTACCAAACAGGGAACTAATCACATCATAATTATCAAAGACATTCAATGAATGGCATTACTAAGTGGTTTAATCTAATCTCGACATGAACTTAACTAGGAGTCCAGAAACCCTTTTTTTTTCTCCCATTAAAAAATAACAGCACAGTGACAACTCAAAATGTGGGCCCCTACTTCACTTCCCGAATTATTAAATATTAAAAAAATAGGATCACACGTCTTATCTAAATTCTCAATTTTCAAATCTTTGGGGGCGTGTTTGGTGGCCGTCGTTTATTTTTCCTTTTAATAAAATAGTAGTTGATTATGTAATATTTATTTATCCTTTCGCGTTAAACCTTTGGTTCGAGCATTTCGAAGGGACGATAATTTCTTAAAAAAATCATTAATCAAAGCAAATCATTTACTCCAGGGACGGCAAGATCGTGGGGACTGGGGGGGATGAGTCAGTCCGGTTTTAATTCCATCTATCAAGAGAACGAGTCCCGACATTATTACCGCACAACTCGCTCTTCTGTCCGAACTACCTTTTAAGGAGTCCATCCCATCCGTGTACAACATAATCATTCTTGCCCGGGAACAATTAAAAGTCATTGCCCCCTCCCCGATCGGACAACTCAGTGATGGGACACAGCCCGGCAACCCAACTCCCCTCTTACAAACTGGTCGACATAGATTTGATTTTCTTCTTTTGTGTGTGTATATATTAAGTTGTTTTTTTTCTTCTTTTGCAATAAATGCCCTTTTCGGAGAGTGGTGAGGACGTGACTAATCCCCACGTTTGGGATGGGATAGCCAAAGGGGGAGGAGGAGTCGTCTTTAATAATTATGGACGACTTCTTCTCTTTTTCTATTTTGCACCGAAATTTTATATCATAAAATTGAACACTGGAGCTTACCCAACAAAAAAAAAACAGTGGAACACTACACATTTCGATGTCTAATATACATATTCAAAAAGACATTCGGAAGATATTATCAAGAAGTCTTGAGCTGTCCCCAGAAGAAAAAAAAAAGAGTAAAACGAAAGTTATGGATTTTATATATTTTTCGGTTTAGTCCTTTTACCGAAAGATAAGATGGAATCGGGGTTGATCCGGTTATCTCTTAAAAGTAGGTTTTTGACACAAGAAGACATATCATGTCCCTTCAATTAAGTCGATACTCGTGTACATGAATTCTTGGGGGATGGTGTCATTAAATTACAAAGCAAAAAGTCACCCCACCCCATCAATCATCCCAATCCCGCATTTAATTACGCCTGGTCCGAACAATTACTAAACTAATGAGATGAAATGGGGCGTAAGATTTTTGTAAGCACGGATGGATTGAACAGTGATTAAAAGCTGTGGGAGGGGGTTAGGGTTAGGGGGGATGTGGCAGTGCATGCACCTCTCTCAATCCAACTTCCAAAACTCAGAAATCTAAGACATGAGATCTCAACCTGATCAGATGCCCCCCCACCCCTTATGAACGAGACTGTGTCTTTCTGCGTTGCACCTCAAGTTATTGGATTATATTAATCCAACCTTTAAACAAAACCGATAGAAACTAAACCTTGAATGCAGACCCCCCCCCCCCCAACTCCACCTCCAAATCCATTTTACCTAACTGTCCTTTATGTTATTGTCACTCTATTCTTTTATTTATGAAAAGGACTCGGATTGTAGATTCTATTGTCATGTTAATTAGAAGCGTAATCATTGCATTTGTCCTCCAGATGGTAGAGATGTAGGGGGGAGAGGGATTTACACATTAGCTACGATCTCATGTTAATTATTATTTTTATAAAAATGTTATCACAATCATTGAAGAGAGAATAGAGGAGAAGGCACGATTGCACACGCATTTGTTTTGTTTTAACTCTCCAAAATAATTCAAATATATATATATGTACGTGTTCTCAAAGGGCATGGCTTCGGAAATCGCACCGCCCATCGCACGACAACACACACTCCCTTTGAATCCTCCCCCGGTCATAAATGACATCAAGTTTGAATATTTTTTTATCGTTATCTGAGACTATGCGAACTTATATATTTAATTTTCTTTTTCTTAAAGAAAAGATAATTCGATTACAGTATATTGCTTTTGCCTTTTTTTTTGTATTATGTTATATAATGGATTTGTTGTTTTGTTTCCTAACGTCAGTCTAAAAAAAATTTGCTCAATACACTACAAAAGTTACAAAATCCATAAAATAGGTAGAGAAATTAAACAACGAGTTTCCTAACTAGATTTTCGAACTCGCTACTAGTTCAGGGCTCTATTTGGAATTCTTTTTCTAGAGGAAGAAAATCGACTACGAGATTTTTTAGAAGTGTTTTGTTAACCGGTTCCCTTAAGCAAAATATAAATAGTAAAAATTTAATTATTAATGTCATTAAATGTAATTTTATAATTTTAAAATACATAAATTACCAAACATATTAAACGCTAAATCACTAAATTTAAACGGCAATGCTGTAAGAACACCTATTAACAAAATCCTTTTAGAAATGAAAGTTACTTGAAAATTGTTAACTTGGGCAAAATATTTTGAGACTAACGAAAAAAATTAAACAAATAATTGTTCACCAACTCGGACTCAGTTTTCTTTAAGAAAACAAATAATTGTTCGTAACAATGGCTTTAAAATTTTATACGAGACGACATCCACACGATTTTGGGATAGATGTGTCCCTTAAAAGCCGTCATTATTTGCTGGGGATACAAAACAAAATTAAAAAAGGAGAGTCCATACCATAAGAAGCATGCCACGTGGATTATTTTAATGATTTGTCCACGTTTTCCAAATATCCGTAACACGCGTTTTATTTATTTATAATGATTGAGCCTATTTTTATTGTCCGGAGATCATACACCCAATTTGTCCGACATGATTAATTGGCCTGACATGTTAGTCATGACTCAAACCCCTGTTTGCTCTTATTCTTTTTTATTTTTATTATTTAAATTCTTTTTTTTTTCTAAAAAAAATATATTTGGTAAATTGTCTAGGGTTGGCCTAGCTCATCGTTGAATTATGGGGTAAATGAAATAATCAAATTTCAATAATAATAAAAATGAATTATTGTGAGAAGCGAGATCCTCATTCCCGGGAATTAGCTTTGAAAGTTGCCAAGGTATTTACGACACTTAATAATTTTTTTTTTCTCGTGAATGTGTATGTCCCTTAGACTAACTCACACAGCATTAAATGATATCGCATCACAATCCTTGTCGATTCCATCTTAACATACACGTGAATTCAGCACATCCTCTAACTGTAGGACACACATGTCTACGGCATTGGCACCGTGAGTTTCGGTTTCTGCGGTGGCCTAATCGGAGTACATTGTTACGGAGCTCTCGCCTCTCAGTGAAAGCAAGAGAGTCCTCGGCGCTTAACCTCCTGCATGGTCAGTCAGTTCCGTCCGGCCGAGCTCACAAGAACAAATCATGCCTTGTTGCCTAACTTTTCTCCACCCCAGCTGGCAAAGAAAAACTAAGTCAAGAGGATTGCCAACCCAGCAACTTTGTCTTCCCTTGTCTCACCAGTTACAGACTAAAGGCTCGCCACTTTGGAACAATTTATGGCGTCCTTGGGAAAATGCGTGATCGGAAGAGAGTTCAGGGCTTTCTTCCAGTGGTTTAGAGAAATAACAGATGATCTTTTTATTACAGGTTTTCTGGACTGCGGTAGTAAAATCGGTGGGATTTGATTTGCGTCTTATGTGAGATTAAAAAGAAGCAGACAAGACAGTGTTGGTAATCCATAAGTGGGTCTTCCTTACTTTTTATCAACTTATTACAAGATAATCTTCATCCCCATTGTCTAATCACTGGATGATCACCTCCTATAACCCCAAGCTGAATCTCTTCAAATCTCGTAATTCAGGCTTGTCCTCCTCGAATCATGACAGGACTTCTGCAGAGCAAAAGAAGAGGTAGTTGTTATTGAACACCCAATGGATTGTCGCAGTGCAGATCAAGGAGTAGTTTGTCGGGACAGCTACAACAGGATAACCATCATTATATAGAAACTTCTAATTACTAGCCATTGATTTCACTCTCTTAACTCATTGAGGGAAATGGAAGACTGTCATCAATCCATCAAACATAGATCTTCTCAAAACTAATGGGACAGGGGAGGGGAAGTTCAGGAGCCGTGCCTTTCAGTCACTTGCCTCTCCCAGAGGCGATCGCTATCGATTTTCAAGTTAAAAAAAAATCACGGCGACTGTTTCCCTTTACGGCAAGCTGAAATATGGGCCTCTCTACTTAAGCCCGTATTTATTTCATAAGGCCCAACTAAAATGGGCTCGGACTGCTCCTCCGGCTCATTCCCCCTTCTCTCTGCGCGCCGTCCAACTCCTACTAACACACTCCCCGTTAAGTATCTGCTAAACAGAACACTAAATCCGAGAGAGAGAGAGAGAGAGAGAGAGGATGTTCCCATTTTTGTTGAAATTAGTCCCCCCCCGGGTCAAACAACATGTTCATCGGATACCAAAATACCGGGGACGAACTAAACAATGCCGGTCTTTTGGCTTCTTTCCCCTCCAAAAATGATTCTAAAAATCCACCCTCTTTAGTGTACAACAAAAGACTATTGAATGGTCAATTACCGTCACGCTCGTGCCTCTCTCTCTCTCTCTCTCACACACACACACATACACGCATGCTTCAAACTAAACAGAAGGTAAAGAAAAAGGAAAGAGACATTCATTCCATCCACCCACCCCGGGTCAACAGTCAAGTGAGCATCCTGAGTTTTTTTGGTTCCCAATTTTGTAACTTGTTCAACTTCCCTCACTTCAACTGCAATCACAGTACCATATAAAAAAAGGGCAAGTCCCCCTTGTGATCTCTACCATTCAGTCACAAAGCACACGAGAAGAAGATTTCCTCCCAAGGTAAAATAAAAAGAAAAAAGGAGAAAAAGAAACATGGCGTTGGAGACTGTCAACTCCCCTGCCCCAATGGCCACGGCTGCCTTCGACCCTGATCTCCACGTCGCTTCCTGCTCCTGGACCAAGCGCAAGCGCTCCAGGCGGTCCCTCCCTTTCCACCCCCGGTCAGAGGACGAGTACCTCGCCCTCTGCCTCGTCATGCTCACTCGCGGACATGAACCCGAAAACAAGAAGGTCTCCCTCGGCAGCAGTTCTGCCTCTGCCGAAGACGGTGGCAGCGACTCCGGGATTTCCTCCACGTCATTGCCGGGAGGGAAAGGGGGATCACACGAGTGTTCAGTTTGCGGGAGGTGTTTTGCCAGCGGCCAGGCCCTGGGAGGGCACAAGAGGAGCCACTTCGACCGGGGTGGCGTGAAACGAGTCAAGGGGATCAGCGTGTCCGTTTCTGAGGCGAGCGGTCGTAGGTGCCATGATTTCGATCTGAACCTGCCCCCACCTGTCGAGACGGAGGTGGAAGAGGCGGTGGAGAGTCCTCACCCTTCCAAGAAGTCACGGCGCGGCTGTTGACGACGACCAAAGCAAAGTCTGGAAGAAGTAGCTTGACTCGATCGATTCTTTGTTTTGGACAGATCTGCAAGTTGTACGCACAATCATAAAAAGCTCTTGACGCAATTCGGCATGGTTCCACCGATGCTACGAACGGTGAAGAGTTGTCGGTCGGTAGTCAGTTAATTCGATCATTCCACCCTTTTTCTTGATATATTTTGTTTGCAAATCCTCTATTAGGACAAGAATTCTGTTTCAGCAGTTTGAACGGTTGGATTGGAACAGTGTGTGTGTGTGGGGGGGGGGGGGGGGGGTGAGGTTGAAGAACGTGCAGAGTAGGTCTCAGATCACACCAATCCAACACATCCGACTCATATTTACCAGGGACAGACTGTGCTCTAATGTTATGCCAAACCTTAACAACTAGGAAGTTTCCATGCACAGGGCGGAATACAAACAAAGAAAAGCTGGACTCTGGTTTACATTATGTTTTACTACTAGCAGCTACTGGCATTCATATTTCTGCAGTCGGGAACACAATCCAACAAACAAAACACACGGCTGCTGTTCTTTCATTAACTTTCTCATGGAAAGCAGTAAAAACTGAGCCGTCGTCGGCTGGTCTGTTTTTCTTTTCACATCCTATAACAAAAAGGAAGAAGCCCCTTCAATCATTGGCTATATACATTTTCTCCTCTTAATCCTATACGTGAGACGTCTACGGAACCTAAATTATGAGTGGGAACCGGTTTCCATTTTCTGGCCTGTGCTCACTAGACCGCATTGTACTAAAAGCATGAATTTCGCCTGTGCTTGACGCTAAAATGTCACCTGATTTCGACCCAACCAGGTGTAAAACGATCGACAAGCTGGAGACGGGTACATTGTCAAAGTCAACCGACGGGAGGAACCTCGTTTTGTTGTGAGATGTGTGCTCTCAGGCTAAATTCATTGATCTGAACATAAAACGTTCGGAGGATTAGCGTAAAGTGGAGTGCATACAAAGAGGAAAGGAAGGGGAAAGGAATCGCATCAGCTTACTTGCATGGCAGTGTTAGTCGACAAAAGATCTGTACAGTGGTCCAGCAGAGCCCGCCCTCGCAAAGTGACATCTGCCAGTTCAGCGACAAAATTATGCACTTCATCCACCTAAGAGGAACCATTAGAGAAAAGAAATTCAGCACATGGTAAGTTCAGTCAGTAAAGCTTCGCCCTATCCCACTTGTCCAATCACATGTTTCCCGCAGCAAACACTAGCATCATGACCAGCCCAATTGTTTCCTCTCGGAGGAGGGCCCAAAAATTTGGTACTACGGACAGCTTAGACAATGGTGAACCCTCTGAATATCAGCATTTACCTTTGAGGAAGATATGCAAATGGAGGTTGCCATTGCCTGCAGCACTTCAAGTGCAGAATAAAAGGCAACCTTCAGCTTCTGGACATTAACCTGAACAGAGCAGATATTTTTAAATCACTTCAAAAAGGTGAGTTTTCACCTGTAAGGAAAACAATGCCACAAAAGAGGTCGGGTGCATACCCTGGCTCCACCAATGACCGGGAGCCGAAGAGTGCTAGCATGCAAAGACTCTGTAGCGCCTAACAAAGAATCTGAGTAATCTCTGTCCATAGAAACCCATTTCTCCAGGTGCACCATCTGTATCAAGTGAGCCGAAACTTAAATGTGAAAATAACATGAAGGAGTATCTTATTGAGAAGCATGCTCCCTCAAAGATGCTTAGGCCAGTACACGGTGCAGACTTAAGACTAAGTTCTGATATTGACCCAGAAAGCTTACTTGTCCATTAAGCACTGAAGACAGCTTCAGAATATGCTTCAACAACTGCAACTGAAGTGCTTTTGCTTTGACTGCTTCCCGCAGCTTTGAAATTCTCACCCAGGAATTATAAAGACTTCTCTGGTACAAAATAAAGGAAAATAATATCTCCTGAGAAGTGTGAACAATAGCCCGTACAAGGAAGGTTTTAGGAAATACAACAGAAACACTAAGAGGAAAAGAATCTACACATAAAACGAACAAAGACAGAGTATTGTCTCATTGAAAAATCAGCCTTATATGAGAATAGAGCTTGTTTCATCATTTGACATAAAGAAAGAGACCTTATTTGGAGAACTTACCATGTAAAGATGATGTGGCAATAAAGATAACTAGTAGAACCTTTCAAAATATCCTATTCCAACAAAAGGTACCCCTTTCTACAATTAGGCATTTTGATAATATGGAAAAATTAAGGGAAGTCAATAATGCATCTCGCCTCTTCTGAGTTAAGAATTATTCATGATATGAGTGATAATGTTTTGTAGCCTAAAATCTACTCTCTATTCATTATTTGGTAAACCAAATCAGGGACCTACTGGGTATCAGTTATTCTCCTGGCGAGGCAGTGCAGTTTGATTCAAGATGAGAAGAAAAAAATTGGGATACTTTTGAGCAGCATCGCATAAGGTCGATAGGTTCAGCACTTGTTACCTCTGCGTTCAATCTCTGGGCAAACAAAGCATCGTAGGCCCAGGCATTAACAAACCTCCACTGCAGGAGCCGATTGTGTAACAGCCTCAAAGCATGCGCATCGAGAATCCAGCTCTCCCCCATCCTTCCACGCCTAGCCTCCGCAGCAAAACTCAACATTGAGGGTGTACTACTGACAACACTACCTTCACTGCTATTCCTGACCCTCGAGGGGCTCAGACCTCTCGTTGGAGATGGCACTGACAAACTACTAAACTTACTCGGCGTAGCAGGCCTCCCTGCACCCCTCAAAGGAGAAGCCTGTCGCTGACTACTTAAGTATCCCTTAGGAGAAGACACCGGGCTATCCGAACCAGGTCCTTTTGTGGAGAGTTTCTTTGGTGTTGAAGGAAATTTTGACAAGGCAGCCATTGGTGAAACTGGTCGGGCCAACCTGGTGGTCTCTTCTGGCCAGTATCGTGCTGGTACCTCAATTCCTCTCACTCCAGGAATTGCATCGCCAATGCCATTCATGACAACAGGAACATTACCAGCAGACTCCTTCACACTTGAAATGCTACCGGATGACACGATTTCTCCGTCGGACCCGACAAATTCACTAGCACTAATCCGATTGTGCACAATCTCCAAACTTCCATTATCATAACGGCCGGCTTCCTTCTTAAATTGCAAATCATTTCGGGTATCAGGCTTATCCGTCCTTCCATCAGGACCCTTAACCTCGGCTGCCGTCATCGAATTCCTAAAACCCCTGACAACACTCCTATTAAGAATAGTACTGTTCCCGAAATCCACACTCATACTCATGGCAGTCCTACCAGGCCACCTGTGCTTCTGCTCCATTGCCGCCTTTAAGCTATCCGCAGATGTCTGACGAATCGCAGCTGTAGCATTTTGACTCCTTTCTGGAGTCCCCCTCCTGATGCCACCACCACACATCGGCCTCGCTGTCACAACCGACGTGGGCTTCTCAGCAGCAGTTTTGACCTTATCCACGGGCACAGAGTACAATTCACCCCGGAATGACACAGACAGGCTCCTCGCAGAAGCCAGCATTCTCTGCGTGCCAGTCGTCTTCCTGCCCCCCGAATCTATCCCAACAGGCGTCCCATGACATGGAGTCCCTGGCGTCCCTGGCCTCCTCCTCTCAGCAGACTGAGACCTCTTGATCAGGGGAGTGGCCGCATTACCCAGGCCAGTCCTCGCCAAGGCCGGGGAGGGCAAAAGGCACCTTCTTACAGGGGAAACACCAATAGACGAGGAGGCAGAGGACGAAGAACCCGAGGTGGTGGTGGAGGAACTGCTGGAGAGGTATCGAGAGCTAACGACCTTGCCAGCCTTGGGACGGGGAGCAGGGGTAGGGGCCACATTGTCGGGGTCGGCGGACAGAAGCGGGGGTCTGGCCGATTTGCGAGCAGCATCGTCTCCGCGAACGCGTCCGACAGAGCCCTTGCCACCGAGGGGGGCAGTTGTAGCTCCTCGGCGGGGGGTAGATGAGCGGCCACGGATGATTGGGTCAGAGTTGGAGGGTGCCACGGGTGCAGAGACCATAGCCATGGCATGATCTTGAAACCCTAAATCGCCAACAACACAGGGACGTAAAAGGGGGACGACGGAGGCAGGGGAGGGGGGAGATGACCGTTACACCCACGTGCACCCGTCGTGGGGGGTGGGGGCGGCGGGCGGATATTTTCAAGAGGCGGCGAGAGGGGGAGATCGTACGGAACGGAATTCAGCAGTAACCGCCTTCAAGCTCGACTCATTCCTCCATTCTCATTTCTTCCAACTCAATTAGCTAAAAATGAATGCTTCTTCCTGCTGCCATATTAAGAAAATCAATTCCGTCATCATCATCACATCATCCGCAGCACTCCTCTCTACACAAAATTAACAATTTTTTTTACCAAACCAACGCATGTAGCGTGATGGGTAAAAAGGGGATCGGATTGATGATCAACAACGTAGATGATTGTTGGATCTTAACTAAAACACCCCCCATGCCCCATTTTCCTTAAACGAAGCAACTGCCAAGACACTAACCTGACGATATGATGTGCCCAGCTTGGATTGCACAGCGATCGAATGATGGACCGATCGTCGGGTACCAACCGTTCTCGTTTGAGAAAATGATGGGAGGAATTATGTATGATATGGACGAAGAAGCAGTTTGGTGATTAGAGGAGATTAATGACAGAGAGCTGAGGAAGCTTTTCCTAGGACGATCCGAGCACCACCACTCTGTCGCTTCCGCTTTGGCTTTTAACCATCCAGCGAATGCCCAATTGTCGAGCGATACTGAGGATCATCGTCGTGGGTCAGGCGTACAAATCCCATGTCAAAAAAGCGTTGTCTTTTTTTTTTTTTTAAGTGGGGAATATCTAATTTCCTTAGGGGCAGGGGGTCCCAGAAGCACTGCTGTGAAACAAAAGTAGATTCTTTGTTCTCGAATATGAATGGAACAGTGAAGTTTACGCGGGGCTTGAAGCCAAATTCCAACAAAATCATTTCTTCGCCTCTGGTCCAAACATAGTATTCATTACCCAGAATTCCCTTTCCCAAGTTGGTCCGAACACTTGGTAATCAGTCAAGCAGAGTGGGAAGACTGATGTAATTGCAGGGGATTGAGATGGGGTGTGTGGATTTTTTATGGGGTTGGGTTGGTGACTAACTATTCTAGAGAAAAAAAGTAGGGGCATTTTTTTTTTGGGGGGGGGGGGGGGGGAGGGGAGGGGGTGTGGGGGGTGGGCGGTTGATATTAGGCAAGTTGATGGGATAGAAATTTGGCTTGGAAAAGAAGACACCATAATCATCGTCATACTTTCATTTTGCCCCCACTTCTTTTTGGGACCCAAGTCAATGATGACAGTTTGCTTCTCCTTGCTTCCATCCCATTTTGATCACCCACCCCTAGTCCTAGTGTTTTGTTTTCCCTCATTGTTCCTTTCTTTTGGTCACCCGCCATGTATAGGTTAGCTAAGCTATAAAGTTTGCTAGTCTCAGCAAGTAGATGTGAGATTTGATCTGATTTTTGAATTTGTGCTAATCGGGTCAGGGCTCCACAACGAATTTGATACCTTCTCTTGAGACTAATCAGGACTCACCCCATGTGTTCCAATCAGCCACATTTGACTTACATGAGCTAAGCCCAGTTTGGCAAACTTCTTCTAAACCACTTCAACCAGCAAGAAGATGAGAAGGTATGCA
Source organism: Melastoma candidum (assembly GCA_023653495.1). Classification (NCBI taxonomy): domain Eukaryota; kingdom Viridiplantae; phylum Streptophyta; class Magnoliopsida; order Myrtales; family Melastomataceae; genus Melastoma; species Melastoma candidum. Next base: position 20,203,161 of record CM042883.1, on the reverse strand, counting down.
ACCAGAAATGCTGGGAATCTTCCTTATCCATTGTTATCTGGAGGACCGGCAGGTGGAGCGGGGTTGGGCATGTACGGCAAGAGAGGGGCTCCGTGCTCGATCGGCCCTGGTTTCACTGAGGCCTTTGAGCTCGGGCTCGGATCTGCAGGCTGGTAGTCCTCCAGGCTCACACTCCCTGCCCTGTTCCTTGCTTCTGACCGAAAAATCCTACCTTCCTGCACATTTGATACGGGACAAACATTTCTCCCTATGCTGCCAATGTGGCTTCAGCAGATCACCAGTGCTGTGGTCTCACTTACCGGGATGATGATGGCTGATGCTGGGTTCTCTGTCTCATCAACTAGGTGGGACTGTCCCATCGATGCATCTGTGTGATTGTCAGTCGGGCCGAAAAAAGGCAGCATCAATACCCAGTTCACTCAAAAGTAGTTGCTATAATATGATTGAGCACAGACGGACCGTGCTTACACAAGTTGTCCGAGGTTGTCTTCAGGTCGGAGAAGAACAGCAATGCGGCTCCAACAAAGGAGAACATGACCCAGATCTTCATATCGGCTTACTTCTCCAAACGAGCTGAGTGTGCTGTGATGAAGGAAGAATCGAAACAGAGAGAGAGAGAGAGAGGAAGAGGGAGGGAGGCATCTCAAGATGAGATCACATTGATCGACTCAAAACCTCATTAATGGAAGGGCGAGTTATTGCGAGGTGCAGAAGGGCAGTGGTGATCAGACACGTTGCGCAGGATGTTTGGAATGGGGAGAGGCCGTGTTTTGACTTTGTTTTCCTCCATTAACAACACAATCTATTTCAGCATCGGAAAGTTCAAGTCCCACGGACACAACCAGTTTTGAACAATACCCAGTTTCACCCACCAAGACAAAACCTGCTTTCCTGCAATTTGCAGTCTCTCTGTCGAGGATAATGCCATGGTCCTAGCGGTTTCATTCCATCCGACAGGAGGAAATACAGACGTATTACTCGGGACACGTTCATAACTATATCACATAAAAGAACCGGGAAGGTATTGTCACAGCCATCTATCCATCGTATCCTGGAACTGAAAGAATAAGCGTGAGATCATCCCAACCTGCAGAGATTTCGACCAAGTTGTTGAACCCAAGCAAGGGCAAGGGAACTCTAGGAGGAGCGCTTTTCCTCAGACCGGATACATCTTTACAAGCCGCGATCTCTTCAGGATCTCCCACTGAATGCGCGAGCCTCATTTTGCAGTAACTTTCTGCAGTCACGATTATTCGATTGTCTTTACATATTTACCGATCATAAATTAGAGATCTAACCAATATGGGGTTGGTCCAAGTGGTAAGGAGCTTGGATTCGCTTAAGGAGGTCTCGGGTTCGAAACCTACCGTACGCAGTCACCCCTGTTGGGAGAGGATTAGTCGGAGCGAAGCTCCGGAAACCGGGCGGGCAACCAAAAAAAAATAAAAATAAATTAGAGATCTAAAATATCAACAATGGTCATGATCATACATAGTAACATAATTTCTCAAAAAGATAAAGAAACCACCCTTGTGTTTACAGTTCCATACTATAATTCTTTCTAACCCTTGTCACAGGCATCTCCGGAGCCGCCATGGGGGTGGCGGCGGAACAGGCTCATGGACGACACGCTCCTGGACCTGCATGTTGTTCCCGTGGAGGAGGAGCCTCTGCGAAGGGGGCGGGACCTGGTTTTTCTTTTTGAGTGAAGAAAAGAACCCACCACTGCCCCCTCCTCCGCCCTGTTTTTTCTCCATTTCTGTCGGTAGAAAACTTGTGTGCTCTTGCCGACGAAGAAAATGAAGAAGGAACAGAGGAGGATTGAGCAGGAGCAGAAGTTAAGCCAGCAAAAGAGTAGCTTGAGCTTCGTGACTTAGTTGGCTTAGAAAATGCAAGTTAAGGCCCGGATGAAGAAAGTTAAAACGGGGGTTTGTTGTACTTTTGTAATAGACGTGAGAGTGAAAAATAGAATAAGTTAGGGTTTGACGATGGGCTGACGGCTTAAGAAGTGAAGTTTTGTTTCCTTTATTCTGGTCTTTCCGTCGACTATGTACGGCGGCGTTAGTGTTATGAATACTGACTACCACCACCACTATCACACATTAAAACAAAATAAGACACAATATTTAATCATCAATCAAATCAACCAAAAACTTTAAAATGATTTTTATAAAAAAAATATTAAATTTTTGATAGTTTCTTTTATTGTTCCTCCGTCTAAAGCATGACATTATATATTTTATTGTTCTCCTTGCAAAACAATAATCCGACCTAAAACATTTAAAAATTCACAACACCTGGAGAACTACAACTACAACACCACAAAAAACAACACTAAATTGCTCCCTAATGATCAAAGTCGCCCACGTTTTTAAACCTTGATTTTGTGCTTATTCGAGAGGTTGTCCAGTGCCTTTCTCCCGTAGATGCTGCTCTCTACCAGGGGACGACTCGCCCGTATCTTGTCCACCAGGATGCTGTAGATGCGCAACCCCAAAGCCTGCAACAACATTTTGAGAAAGGTGTCAATAACCACAGGTTATAAGGCATGAACTTGCATGAAACCCGGAATTTCTAGACCTTGGAACGAACTGTCATCATCTGGACGACGTAGTTCGCGTACTCGTCACTCAACAGGAGTGGGAAGTCGTCATCCATAAGCTCGACTGCGATCTGCGTGAACTCCACGTCTCGGAAGGAGAGGAAACATTTCTCCACCACGTGACTCGCAAACTTGTTGCGGGATAGGGAGGAGTAGTACCCCTGGAACTGTCGGTGAATGTCGGCCAAGATTCTCCCGCACAACTGTTGAGTGAGAAGGTCTTGAATGATGTAGTTGCTGTAAGGGAGAAGAAAGATAATGCTCAGGCAGCCGAAGTAAAAAAGAAAAGAGACGCGGAGAACAAACCCGTAGTGATGTTGGGCTAAAGTCGACGCATATGCTACAGTGGCAGCCACCACAAGGTCGCCCATCGCTCCCTTTACTGTTTTGATGTGTTCCGATAGGACACGGCATCCGTGCTGATCGGTTGCAATATCAAAAAAGTTTCTGGCGAGCGGCGCCGAAAGAAGCTGCAAAGGACGAACGAATTTTAATGATAATCAAACACGACAATGGCCCGATCATTATCTGATTCGCTCAAGCTATACCTTATTGCATTCTGCAGGGAGTACTTTTAACAATTCCTCAATGACTTGATGGCCATTGCCGTTCTTCGACAATTGAAGAATGTGCGGACTGATGGCCGACAGAAATTCTAGCTTCGCCCAAGTAAGGGTAAGACCTTTCAATAAATTTCGAATGATTTTGGACCTGAGAAAAAGGCAACAACCCAAGTTATACCCTGCTTCGAGAAAGGCTTACCGTGATCCCTTAATCTGCAGATTACGGAGATAATCTGGATTGAACTTACCCATATTCATCAAGACAGATTCTAATTAGGTGTTGAGAGTCCCCAGAAACGGTGGCGAGAATCCCAGCCCTCTTCAGATTGCAGCACACATCGACGAGCTTCTGGATCACGGTGCTCGCAAAAGGGTCGACCATCAATTCTCCTATATCTTGGACGAGATCCCTCAAGACGATCTCGACTTCCTCTGTGCTCATGGCCACCATCTTCTCCAATAAAATCCTATGACCAGTAGGGCTCTTAGCCAAATTCCTCATATGACCCCGCAGATCATGAAAGCTAGCATTTCTCAATCTCAACATGACGGACGAGCCAGAAAGGCTCATATCCATTCTGGTAGGCCTCCTGGCATTCAGACTCCCTGTCACAGTCTCTCTAGGAGAGTCAACTAAGAGGCCGCTCAAATATGCGCTCCCAAGTGCGCCGAAAACATCATCATGCCATGCCAACTGCCTCCTCGGCAGAAAATTCCTCAAATCCATCTGGTCCCCGTCAGGAAGGACAGGCTGAGTATAAATATTAAATTCAGAAATCCCCGCGGCGGGAACACTGGATTCCGACAACCGGGGATAACTCATGTGGTACTCATGAAACCTTGAATGACCACTAATCCCATCGACACCATCGGTCCAAGTCGACAGGTCTGATGCCAAAGAACCCGACCTGGGTTCTCCACCGAGGGACCAGGGATCACGACGGCCTCTATGCCCATTGCCGGTACTGAAGCGAGGGGTGTGGATCCCGGGGGACGAGACGTGGAGAGAGTCCAGGTCTTGGAGAAGGGCGTCCGAGTCTATCCTGAAAGGTTCCATGGACGAAGATAACGCGGTTCTTGCGAGCAGCAGGGGAGCGAACACAGACAGTGGAAGGGGGAAAAGAGAGGGGGAAGAAAGCTCGGAGACATGGGGGAAGGAGGAGGGGGTGGAAATAAAAACAAAAGCAAAGATCTTCTTCGTAGGTTGTCTCTGTAACTGATTCTGAGCGCACCTGATCTTCCCTCTCTTTTTTTTTTTACCCGTATATTACCACAGATATATCCGTAATATATTGTTTATGTTAAAACGGGAAACAAAAATAATTAATTAAAAAAAAGGAATTACTCGTTCCGTTTCGTTCGACGGTGATTTGTGCGTCTGTCCGATGGGGCGAGTTGTATCATCTCCTTATTGTAATTTTATTTCAAAAAATTAAACCTGTGTTTTTTTTCCTTCACGAACCATTTTTATTTCAACTCTCATGCTTCACCGAGCCGGCCCTTAGTCCACTGCATACAGTGTCTACACGCCTTAATTTTCTTTTTTTGCTAGACAAAAAAAGGATATAAATGATGGACAAAAGACATTCCTAGATCTGCTGAACGACCTGTATAGTTTTATTTTATTTTTTAAAAAAATAATTGTTGTCCTAAAACATTCACTCACAAGATTAAAAAACCTCACCGGTGGAACGAAATTATGGACTTAACGAGTCGTCCGACTATACTTATTCAGATTACGCTTACATGAATTCCAATGATTTATTGTAGGGTTGTGCATTGGCTTCGGGTAAGTTATAGTATCTAAATTTTTTAGAAACGATGGTCCCAAGTATTGGAAGGTCTGGTATGCCCAAATCCTCGTGCACGTTATAGAAGAATTTTGGTAGCAAGCATCCGTAACAGTTAGAGTCATCCTGCTTCGCCATGTCGGCATGCCCTGAAATCAGAGCAGGCCACGTATCGTGCCTCCCGACTTCACCGATGCTTCTACGCTCTAACTCATCGCTATTAAGACGAAAATAACATGCAACCTAACTACATGTACATATAAATAGATGTTTATCTATCCTCTATGGCTGGCCTTGTTATTGTTCATGCATTTGCTTCTTTGTAGAGTTTTGCCCTGTTTAAGTCTCTCATTTTCAGACTCAGATGACTTGTCGTATGGGCGGTACCAAGCACCTAAAGCTGCTTGTTTTATGCTTATGGGAAGTTTCGGTGTAGTCTGGTTTCTCTTGCTGCCCCTCCCAGGAAGCTGAGCTGGTCTCGGTAGTTTTGGGAGTTTGAATCATCTTTCGACGGGAAGTTGCAGTTCATGTGGTGGGATGCTTTTTACTTCTTGGGTGCTTTTGAGGCATATTTGGTTGGGAATGGTAAAAGGGTGAACTTGTTGAAATTTTGAAATAGAGGGCATAATGCTTTTGAAGGCGCATTTGGCCAGAAACATAGCTTTGACATGTTGAGAAATGAAATTTGCCTTGTCAATAATACCAGTGGATTGAGGCTGGACTTCCCCAACTTTGGTGGTTCTTAAACTCTAAGAAGTGACAAAGCGATTGTTGAATCGTAGGATTTTTCCTCGATTTGTCCGTGCAGCGTGTGCATCAGTGGCCCGGTCCTCTCTTGCTTGGTCCTGAAGCTAACTTGAAACCCAGCTCACCCATGACCGAGCCCGTCAAAGAGGACACAGCGAGGGCAGTCATTCTCATACCAGCACTGCTGCTGCTCTCGTCTTCTTGCTCTCCGCATGCCACTTTGTCCAAGCAGTTTGAGAGTGCGCCCATTTACTTGGTTGAACCATCCACCGACCACCATCCACCATCCACAGAAAACGGAAGCTCTTCGTCATCGTGGTCTGGATTCAAAACTTGTGTATGTATGGTGAAAACGGGGAGGAGAGGACTTACCAAGGTAAGCTGTAATAAATCAGTTGGTGAGTTTGGCCGGCTGTGTATGCATAGACACACACATATATAGATATAATAGGAACTTGGCCTCCGGTGGAAACGAAACGAAAAAGCGAGCAAAAATGTCAAATCGGTTGCCTTTTTGGGTGCCCTCACTTACACGTGTTAATGAAACTTGGCATCAACTACTGAACTTAACATAATCGAAGGCTTTTGGTAGGGATTGGGATTGGAGTGTCCTCTTTTGTAATTCCTCCGCTTAAGCTTTACGGTTCTGTCAGCAAAGTCATGCATATAAGTGTGGCCGAGTGTGCATGAATGTTACAGGAGTGTTCTGCAGAAACAGAGGAGAAGGAAGATCGAGAGAACAGGATGTGCAGGGCCAGGACTTAGAATAAGGGCCGAAGGAGAAGAAATGTCACAGTGGGCCATTTTATGTTCAGGCTTGTTAATTGATTGATTTTGGGGTAAAATAGTAAAAGCATATCAGGTTTGTTGGTGGAACGCTGCACTGACAGTGTGTGGTTGCTGTACAAAAACCGTTTTACGTGGAATACAATGCAGAGAGTTCTGCTGATTCTTCTCCTTCCTTCTTCTTCCTCTTTCTTTTGCTTTTCTGGGTTTGTGTAGAATGGAGATGATGCGGGGGGTCCTCCTGATTTCAGGTTCCATACAAGTTGGACGAGATTCCTTTTTTTTTTTTTTGCTATATATTAGTAACAAGTTTTTACCAGATCAAGCGTCGTCATTCCTCATCCCTTTGTTACTTCTCTTGTCAACGATTTTTTCCCGAGCACCGACCAAGCCGGCCTTCGGACGATTTCCGGGATGAGTAGCATCGTGTTTTTTCACTCTGCAGTAGTGAATAGCTCCGGTGGCCGGAACTTGTCCCTTTGCGGCAATCTTTTTAGATTGCCAAAAGAAACCCCACTTTCTATATCGGGCGGCAAAAGAATCCGAAACTATGACACGACGCGAATCATTTATGCTTCTAATAAATACGGGACAAGTTGGATCCGAGCCATTGTAACCAGACAATCACACGTTGAGAATAACTTGGAGGTTGATTACTATTTCTGGATCCTCATCACACCATCAGCCAATCAACCAAATGATCCTAAGTATTTCGATTTAACTCCTCTTCCCCCCCCCCCCTACGGAGCCATTAGCAGACGCAGGAGGAGGAGGAAGGGGGAGGAATGGCGCGTCATGTTCAGTTGGCTGCTGTCTGTGTTTTGACCCTTGTTTGCTTGGTGCAGTCCCAGCAACCCATTGGTAGTTCTTTTTTTCTATGAAGTCTGCTGGTTCATCTGTTCCTGCTGTTTAATCCCCTCCATCACTCCCTAACTTCTACGCGTTCTCCTTCATTCGCATGCGTACGTCCGTTGTTGCCCTCCCAGCCAGGATGGCATCCCGGTGTGCATACAGCACCGAGTAAGGTTTTCCATCGCCCTCTGCATCCCATCCGAGGGCAGTTCCGTGTGTTGCTGCCTGATCCCCCCGGGCCCCCCACCCACCTCGAGAGATGGGATTCATTAGCTCGTTCGTGTTGTTACCTTTTTGTTCAGGCAGGATTTCCCGTATTGAATGATTTGAAGGGCGTCGTTCGTGAATCGAGTATGAGATTAGCTGAAAAAAAGATTAAGAAAGACCTTCGCTAGAAAATGTTAAACCTCTGAGTACCTGAATAATTGGGAGGCCTGAAACCCAGAGCTGGCCGTTTTTGTCCAAGCCTCAAGACTGTGGCTTGGTAGTTCATCCATTGTTCCGTGTGTTGCTGCCTGATCCCTCGCCCCCCCCCCCCCCCCCACCCACCTCGACGCGTTACAGAGAGATGGGATTCATTAGCTCGTTCGTGTTGTTACCTTTTTCGTTCAGGCAGGATTTTCCTGCCGAGCCCAGCGAGATTTCACTATAAAACAAATTGGCTACAGAGTAGTTCGCTAGACTATACATACTGACGGCAAAAGCCATGGGAGGCCCTGGGAATTGGGATGGACTGCAACTGCAGTGCAACAGCCACTCGCTAGCTCCATCAGATGCGTCTTCGGGCCAACTCGATATAAGTCTTCGCTTGGGCCCGAACCAGTCAGTCCATCACGATCGATTCCCTCGGTAGACAGATAATTTCCCCCACACACTCACACGTTCAGTAATGTTTTTCAAATTAAAAAGGGGCGGCAAAGGACTGCACCGAAAGATAGGGAGTGTGAAGTAAAAGCTCAAAAAAAAGGATAAACAGGGCAAGCAATTGAATCCTGTCCCCCCCCCCCCCCCTTCACTTCTCTTCTCTTCTCTTACCCACCCTAACTAATAATTCAAAATACAAAAAGAAAAGGGGGAGAATTGTCCCTTTCAAATTTCTGGATGCAGATGTGTGGGGAGCGATTGAAGATTTTTTGGGTTGTTCTTCCCTCTCGCATCACCATTTAACTCTTTCCCTTCTCACACACACAATCACACACCCAAATCCCCCATTGTTTCTGTTGTCTACCACCATGAGCTTAAAACCATGATTTGGTTAATACGACGAGGAATCCCATTTATTTACTTGAATCCCACTTCCTAAATAGAGTGGTAAATTAACCCCCCCCCGGCCCCAAAAGAGAAAAGAATGGTTTCGATGAGATGGGGACAAAAGGACCACCCAATGGATGTTAACATGACAAAAGAAAACCAGCAAACAACAGCAGCAGCAGCAGCTGCTGCTGCTGCTCCTGCCATCACAAGGGAGAGCCACCCCTCCCTCCCTCTCTGTCTCTGTCTGTCTCCAATCCAATCCAATCCTATAAAGATCCAATTGGGACAACCCAAAAAAATGGGGTCTCGTGTCTGGTGTCTCTCTGTGTGTTGTGTTGTGGGGAGACTCTGCTAGAGAGAATTCAGTTGCCTCTTTGGTATCATCATATCATGCTTAAGTTTTGTCAGATTTGAATTGAATATTTTTGTTGGCACTTACCAGAGGAGGAGAGGAAATTGACAAAGCCAATAATAAATTACAAGATTTCAAGAACGCAATTGGTGGAGGAGTCCATCAGGCGGCCCATCCATCGGATTCTCCCCCCCTTCCTTCCCCAGACAACCTTTTCTCTGTTTCATTAGTGGCCAAATTATCAATTCCACCCTCAACTTTAGCCCATTTTTTCGATCTACCCAGAACTTTTAATAATAATATCAGCTAGCCTCACGTTTCTCCGTTATCCTAAATATAACCTCCGTCAACCAGACCCTCGGACGGAAACTGGCGTGGCGAGGACGCGTCCTTTGACTCTGTTAAACCACCATTTATTAGCTGGCATGGCATACCCCATTTTCGATTTCCCTAATTTTAAAATCCCTAAATTTCGATTTCCCATTTCGAATCCCTAAATTTATTTTCCCCAAATTCGCCCCCAAATCAATTCTACACCCAAACCCTAATCTCTATCAGGATTCTATCAACCCTCCTCCCGACTCCCATTCGTAACTCCCTCCCTACATCCTCCCTCCCGTTCGCAGTCTCCTCCCCCGCAGCAGCTCCCTCCCCCACCGCAGCCCCCTTCCACAGCCGCGAACGAGTCTGATTTGGGGGCGAATTAGGAGTAGTCTGATTTGGGGGTGGAATTAGGGTTTGGGTAGTCTGATTTAGGGCGAATTTGGGGAAATCGGAATTTAGGGATTCCGATTTCCGACGTGGCTCCACGTGTATGCCATATCATGCCATGTCAGCTAATAAACGGTGGTTTAACGATGTCAAGGGACACGTCCTCGCCACGTCAGTTTCCGTCCGCAGGTTGGGTGGACGGAGGTTATATTTGAGATAACGGAGAAAGGTGAGACTAGCTGATGACATTATTGAAAGTTCTGGGTAGATCGAAAAAACGGGTCAAAATTCAGAAAAGAATTAATAATTTGGCCTTAATACATTTACCCTCCTCTAGCTTGTTATATAATTTTCTTAGTTCCTGAAGACCCCGAAATAACAAACAATAACAACTGGTTTTCCATTTATGTATTTCTTCGACCAAAATTGGTCAGATTAGTCCAAATCGAGGGGCCTAGAAAGAAAAGAAAAAACATCATATGACTTGTTAATTTTGGAACTCAGAATAGCCTAGTAATGATAATACAGTCTGGGGTTTGTCATTTGTTTAATTCATGGCAAATGGATGGATAGTCAAACAGAGTAAGGAGATGAATAGCCAGCCAGCCTCGAGTAGTGTGTGTTTGTTTGTTGGTAGATGGATGGATGGGACATTTAACTCTACTTATATACTTCTTTCCTTTTTTACCTAAATGACTTCTTTTTTTTTATGGGTATTAATTAAAAAAATTCAATAATAGAGAAGAAATCACGCATTGATTATTTTTTGGTCGTTTTCATGAGGGAGGGGAGGACAGAGGCTCTGAACACAGCCGCTTGCTATATTCACAGGCAATCAATCGTCAACATCATCTCCTCCTGCCTGTAGTTGTTCTTTCCAACTTGTTCATTTGGGTTACAATTGGGATTGCTGCGATGCACTGTTTCATTAGCCGATGCCTCCAAGGCAGATAGGAGGAAGACTTCAATGCGTGAAGTAAACAGAAAACTTATTCGACTTGGGTTTCTCTGTCTTAATGTCATATGTTCCTTTAGGTAGTTTCTCACATGCACTTTGTGTAGTTCGGAAGCAAAACTACGAAACCCCCCATCCGAATCTCCCCATTTTCATCTATTTTCCATATAATTTTTTCCTTTTTCTTTTTCTTTGCCACCCAAGGAGCCAAAAAGGACAAAGAAGAAGGAGAAAAGAAAAATTATAAAGAGTCGAAGAGTAAAAAATTCTAAAGAAGCAAAGTTTACCTCTCGTTGATTTTTATCTTCTAAATCCCATCTCTTCTACTTATTCCAAACTCTTTTGGCCCGTTATGACTTATTTATAGTACCAATCCAAAGTTGCATGACATATAATTCCGGGACGTATAACAAAACGGATACTCTGTCTCGCCATCGCCAGCTTTCTCTTGTCTTCCCTGTTTTAATTAACATCGAATTTTGCAAAAGGGTAGGGGATTATTTTTACTTTACATACATATTTTTTTTTTTAGAAAAAGAGAAAGGAAGAAACGAAGGTTTATTTTGTTTATTCCCTTATTGGGTCAATGACTTAGTCAGTCGGTCGGTGAGGAGAACATGTGATCTTCTTCTTCTTCTTATTCTAACACGTATGGTTTAGTAAAAAAGGAATAGGTTTGGGGTTGAATTTGGGGATGCCCAAAATATTCAACGAAATATGGAATGAGAAAGTTATTATTTGTTGGAGGCGATGATTTTTAGTTTTGGTTTCATTCGGAGAATATAGCACCCCACCTCCACTCCCCCTCGAGAACCTAAAAATTTCTCATCATTTATTTATTGATTTTGTTTGCATCTCGAGTTGTCGCAAATCACAAGGACAGAATAATACAAAAATATATATAAAAAAAAAAGGAAATCGAGGGAACAAAACGTTAGACATTGACCATTAAAAACATTAAGCTATGTCTTAAATATGTATGAGATTAGGGGGAGAAGTGTGTAGGTTAAGTAAGAAAGTTCCACCACCACCCTCCTCATCCTCCTCCTCTTTAAATATAATAATTGGGTAATGTGGTTCGCTAATCGCCCACCCCAACAAACATATATATATATATTGGAAAAATAAAACAAAAGAGCCCCGACATTCACGGCCATGTGAATCAAAAGGAAGAAAAAGAGGGTGGGAGAAGATCTTCATTTATTGATACAGATTTAGTGGGATTGACCGTGTCTTTGGTTTACTTGGGTTTTTGTTTTTTTTTTTTTTAAATTCCAACTACATACATGCGACTCACTCACTCATTGACTACTAATACTACTAACAATAATAATGTAATTAAATGGGTAAATATTAGAAGTTGTGGTAGTATAAACTCCGCCATTAGCCATCGAACTCGTTGGCGCAATATTCGAAACAACAGGCAGAGGAAGAAAAGAAGGAAAAGGGAAAAAGCAGGAGACGTTGGGGAGGCATGGCATGATGTGAATGTATATTAAGCACAAACAAATAAAGAAAAGGGAGAGAAATCGAGAGGGGATCAATTTCGAAGGAAGAAGAAAGCGACCACATTGGGGGGCAGAACAGAAGAAGAAGAACAACAAAAGAGAAAATTATGCTGTTAAAGTTGCTCCTCCTCGAGCCTTGTCTTCTTCTTCTTCTTCTTCATATTATTATTATAACGAGAAGCTGAAGCTGGTTTCGATGCATAAGTAGGATACAGCTTGCTTGCTTTGCTCCCTCCTCCTTTTTCTTTCTTATTATTTTGCATGGTAAGAAGGGGAAGAGAGAATTGGCTCTGCCCACCATCATCATCCTCCCTCCCTCCCTTGAAGTTTATTACTACGCTAGTGATTGGTACGAGCAGCAGCAACAGCAGCAGAAGCAGTGTTCTTGTCAGATTGAGAAGACATTAGGCAGTGGCCGACAATTACTTCCCCCGTAATGCAACAAATTTAGGATAGTTATTACAAAAGTCATATTATTATTGCATTATATTGGCTGATCAGATGGGAACACTTCTCACAGGTATCCGCATAGAATAATAGAAATAGAGCAGAGGGAATAGGAGGACGATTAACCCCCCCAACCTCCCCATGGTCTTGACATGTTTTTTTGGTCTAATTTTGGATGTAACAACATTGATAAGAGACCCAACACCCCTCCCCCCCCCCCCCTCTTTGCCACATAATACGATTTCCCCAATCAGGGCTTGCGGAACCAAAAACGATGCCTCCGACCATCACCCCCCAGAACCCATCTCCCCACAAAAATCCAACAAAACCAGCATCGGAACTGAGGGAGATGGTCGGCAGGCAGCAAAAGGCAATAGCAAGAACATAACCAGACAGACCCATCAACTATGTTATTGCTTTTGCACATAATTATATGGATATTTGGTTTTCTTTACTCTCATCAGTGGAATTGTTATCTTGAGGGTGGAGGGGGGGCTGCTACCGGATTTTAGAGGCTTCTGGAGGATCTCATTGTATCCCACCAAAGAGATGATCCTCCTCCTCCTGCCCCTCCCCTGCAGTGCAACCCCGGCTCCTCTTCGTCGAGATAGCTTGTTCCGGGGAGGACGATACAGAGGACAACCCCGATACCCCCGACGAGTCATTGGAGCTGTCCGAGCTGCACCACACATCCATCACCCCCCTCGGGCTTCCAGGCGACGACCCCAACTTCCTCTTGTTCTTTTTCCTCCTGTTGTTCCACGAGGCGGAGTCGGACACAAAGTCGTAGCACTGGCCCACTGAACCCGAACCCTGTAATTTAGAAAAAAGAATATGAGAACCTGGCAATAGATCGGCCAGGCCATGAGGGAACGACCGGATGGACTCATGGCTAATGAGTACCAACCTCGTCCACACCCAGAATGCCAACCACATCGATATCGAGCTTCAAGTCGGCGAGAACATGGAGCATGATGGCGGATGCCAAAACAGAAGGAAGGTACCCCACTGTCCTACAATCTGCATTGACAAAAGCACGAATAGAAACGCATCAGACATTGAGAAGTGCCATTGCGATGGATTAACTACCAGAATTAGGCAACCAAACAAAGAAGGGTTGGAGAACAGTGGCTGATGGGAAGCACGACAAATGACAAAGGAAAGGCCCACCTGGTAGAACAGAGAGCAGCAGCTGCTCACACCTGCTCCGGAACGCCCAGCACTGACCCCAATCCTTGAACCCAAACCTCCGCATTGCAAAGTCGATGAACGACAGAGGAGTAACGGGATTCATCCTCCACCGAAGGGAGGACAGCACCACCACCTCCATCCTCTGTATTGTCTTCGCCTCAAACACGGGACTGCTCTCCTCAACCTGTGGACCAAAAGGACGCCACCACCCTCCGGTCAGTCTAGATCCACAACCAATGATGGAGCGGCATAAACCAAGACAAATCGAGCTTCGGCTTACTTGAAAGTCGAGGAGAAGGGGGACCCGAGTCTCCTCCACCTTGGCAGCGAGAGACAGGCACGCGACGGCAGTCAGCTGGGTCATCCACGGCTTCTTCCCCTCAAGGGTCCCGAAGCACGAAAGGAGGAACCGGTCGAGGTAGTCGACTGCAAACACGGCGGTGTTCGCCGAGAAGGAGTAGAAAGCATGAACCTTCATGATCCACTCGACGGCATCGTTCCTCACTTGTAACAGCCAAGGGCTACTGTCCAGACCTCTGCGAAGGGGGTCGCCCTCGCCCCGCTCCTGGCCCTGCTTGGAGATCAGGGAAGGGAGCTCCTGGGGATCCCAGTGCAGGTCCTGGTGGAGCATCGCCGGTGGCGGGGGAGGGGAGGAAGCGTAAATGTTGCCGTGGTGAGAGTAGGAGGAAAAAGGCGGGTCCTTTACTGGGTCTTCGACGTGATCGGTTTCGTCGTCCCATTCCCAAGTCTCTTCGCAGAGGAAGAAAGGCTGGTGTTGGTGGGGATGGAGTTCCATCTCTCTCTGCTTCCTCTGGTGGTCGAAGCGGGGGTGGGGTGGGTGTGGAAGAAGAAGAGGGTGGTGGACTCAGTGGGCTTGTGGAGATTGGAGTAGGAAGAGGAAGAGAGGACAAGACCCCATTTCCTTTCCTGGGTTTCGCAGGGCGAATAAGGCGGAAGAGGCAGAAGGGGGGTTTGGGTTGGGTATGTGGAGGCCGGGGGGGGGGGGGTTCTCTTACATCACCGTCTCCCTCCCTTCTCTGTGCTCTGCTTTCTGCTGCTTTTGTCTTTCCCTTTTATTGTGTGTTGGGAAGAAGTAAAAGAAATAAAGGGTCTTGACCTTTTGCATTAATACCCACCGTTTGCTTATCAAATATATATATATACGACCACAAGTCATGGATACTGTGTGTTAGCAACAGTGAGAAAAAAGGTTCGTATAAATTATTTGTATGATAAAATTATTGCTAAAGAAATACCTAAACCCAAATACTACAAGATTCTTCGTTAAAGAAAGGCATTGGAGAGATTTTCATTGGATTTTGAAATGATTTTTTGGTTCTCTCTTCTTTTCTTTCAAGTCAAAAGGGTCGACCTAATAATACTAGTCCTACGTATTTAATTCAGGTTTGAACACAATAACCCCCCTCCTGATTACCTCCTGACACGAATCATGCAGCATTGGTATGTATGCCACGTCCGTACCTAGATCCCCTATTATGGGCCGGGCTTTGTGATTGGGCCCGCCTAGGAGGGGCCCAAGCATCACACACACACACACACGGGGGGTTATATAATTATTAATAATATAACAAGATATAGGTAGGCGATGGGGGGGCCTTGTCTTGAATGATGTGAATGGAGTAGTAATAGGGGGATGTGGGAGTAACGAGATCTTCCACTTTCCCACCACCCACTGTTAGTTCCCCCCACACTCCGGAGACAAACCAGGGGGAAGCAACAACTACTACAACTTCAATTTCAAATCATGACTAGGGGCAGACACAAAAGTACATATATCGATGCGGATTGAAGGCTATCACTCCCTTTTATTCAGTATCATATCCCCCCCTCCCTCCCTCTCTCTGCCTACTTTGTTTGCTTTTTAAAGACAGGAGGATTGGTGGAATAGTTGTGAATAAAGGGAAGGGAACGAGAGAGAAGATGGGGGGGGCAAAGCTACTGGTGGTATTGGGAGGTTCATATAGGCCGTGGACGAAACAGAATTTGAGGGTCTTTTTGGGAGGAGTGGCTTTGCATGGTTCTCCATTTACTATCCCACTTTTGTGTTGGATGGATGGATGGATGGCAATGGCATGCTGCCTGCCTGCTGGGGATGCAAATGCAATGTTTGGTTGCTTTCTTCTTTTCACCTTCTCAGGGCTCGATCTCCAAGATGCTGAATTAGTGAGTGAGGTGATTGTTTGTGTGTGTGTGTTGGTGTTAGCAGAAGACAGAAAGAACAGGGCGTGTGGATGTTTTGAATGAATAAGCAGGGGGTAGTGTAGTAAATTGTGTTGCGAGATTGTTTAGGAGGTGGTGAAGGTGGAGAACAATTTAGTTTTAGATTAGAAAATAGTAGTAGGAGTGGTTTATATGCTGATTTGCCTGCAAACAGTTGCATTGATTCGGCATTTATTATCAACACTTGTCACATCCCCCATGGAGATTAGAGTTCACTGCTTTCCCTACACTTGTAAAAGAAATTGTGCAAATGGGACAATATCATCTGATCGAGGCAGTGAGGCACATCCATCCATATCCCACTGAAGAAAAGAACCAGAACTAAAAATCCATCATCAGACAGAGAGATATCTCATAATTGACCATGGACACGCCAATGACATCAGTATGCATAAAAGAAAAAGACAAAAAAAAAGATAAAGAAATGCAATACCCCAATACACACACAAACCCTTTATCGGGACTCAACAACTCCCTTATTGCTTGCTGTTCCTAAGCCTTTTTTTTCCCTCTCCCTTCACTTTTTCTCTGCAGCCGACACTCCCTCCAACTCCCAACCCACCCCCCACCCCTTCTTATTTCCACACCCTTTGAAAAACACTAGGCTCCTAAAATTGCTCGCCTTGTCAGTAAGGAGGATAACGTTATTAAACCCCCCCAAGAAGACAGCCCATGGGAAGAAGGTAATTAGTATGAACAGATGACTCTCTCCCACACTAATCCCACCACTTAATGAAGAATATGTAATCATGCAATGGATTTCAAAGTAGGACCAACAGCACACACACACACATCCCAACACAAAAGAAGTGAAGAAGAGAAGACATCATCCCCAGGGCTCCAGCTGTCAAGAATTTTTGTAGCTTTTGGGGATCTAATCATGACAAAAATTCATGTCCCCGTAATTGGAGGAGGTCCTGGGGGAGGGATGGGGGAGGGGAAGAAGTTCATGACCATTGGCAAACAAAACACAATCATTATAAAGAGTTGACTAATCATTTTCCCCCCCCTCTCAGCAACCACTGGCAGGTAAAAACAACTTCATCAACTGTGTTTCAGCAACTTTCTGGACTATTATACTTACACGACTTACAGCTAGCAATAGAAAAAAAAAAATCCCTCCCTCAAATCAGTTCACTTTTTGAGCCACTAATGTCCTACTAGTAACTGAGATAGACAGAGCGACAGGACAGCCAAATTTGCATATTGCCTTTTTCTTTTCTTTTTTTTAACAGAGGAGTGAGGAAAAGGGATACCTTTTTCCTCCCCAGGGAGTTAAATGGGACAATAACGACAAGGGTGTCAAGGCAATTGACCACTGGGGTTTTTTTTTTACCAAGAGAACTGGGCTGACCTCCCAAAAACAGATAGGGGATTCGTAGGTCTTAGAATCATCACTCGACACTGATGCAGTCTTTTTCAGAACTTTGAATTTGATGGGATTGCCATGCCACACCACCACCCCAGTACGGACCCTGTACAAAGAAGATGATAACCAAATGCTTACTTGATCCAAAGGCTAATGTTCTCCAAGGGACCACCAGAGATATCAACCATGCTCGTTGTTTCAATCCAAGAACTAAAAAAAAATTTAAAAAGGTAACCTCAACAGTCTGGCATGA
This sequence comes from Melastoma candidum, assembly GCA_023653495.1. NCBI lineage: Eukaryota > Viridiplantae > Streptophyta > Magnoliopsida > Myrtales > Melastomataceae > Melastoma > Melastoma candidum. Next base: position 20,185,540 of record CM042883.1, on the reverse strand, counting down.
AGAAACGGTCTATCAACTTAAACAACTGGCTAACCTGACTTAATAGTGACAATAACTGCACTACATGAAGTTCGACCAAGTCAATGAAAGGGAAAGGTCACCCTCATTTTCTATCACTTTGTTGTCAACCAATGCGGACGCAAAGTTTGAAGTTCCCGTCAAACAACATCTACTGCTCCCCTGACTTGTGAAGACGAGAAAGTAAACCATTTTCTTGGCATTTGACAAAAATTCCAGTACCAATAATAATATCACCACCGAGTGGCTCTAATAGTTCCCAAACCAAAGCGAAACTTACATCTATGAAGGAAGGCTAACCACTACCGCGCTTGTAATGCTCCTGGATAAATCTTTCCGCGTATGACGGGTACTTTAGCCGGATGTATGATCGTAGACACTTTTGATAGGAGAAATCTATCCATAAGCCATCAGTTCTTACAACAAACAAGCACCTTGATTGTCTGAACTGAGGATGACGGTCAACCTGTAGCAATAATCATAATCGAGTTTTAATCTAATGGCATTCATCAGATTACTCGGTCAAACAACTCCCAATGGCAAGGAAATGCAACTCATATTATGCAGCAATGAATTTATTCATAAACAACAATACTATCATGACTAAAGTTGGGTTATGTCCTTTGTTTTATTGGTAGCATGAAACCTCCATCTATTTATTAAAACTAAGAGGCTCCTCCTACCATCTCCATTTTGAGTCCATTAGTTTACAAAAATGCACCAACAGAAGATATGTATATGGGTTTGGTTTGCTCATATCATTCGAAATACTTAACAGTCTATCATCTTTACAACAGAGACTAGTTCGAACATTTGAGTGCATTGGATATACAAAGCCACATTTAGAGCATTCTTAACCAGTTCATCCATGAAACCAACCAGCAAAAATGAGGCCCAACTTCCCAAGTTGCACTCCCACCCGCATCTTCCAATAGATCAAGAATAAGAGCGAGTTATAACCTCCAACCAACCAATAAGAGGGGCAGGGATTAGTGATCACGAAAATAATGCTCATGAGGTTTTATGTTTTAAGCACTACAGCCTGCAGATTAACCATCCATTTTTCAATATATATAAACACCGAAAATTTCACAAAAATAAAGCAAACATGAGCAATGGTTACTAACAATAATAGAATCAAGTCCACAGCCGATTTTATCTTCGGAGTGTGGATGATATGCCAGAAGCTTCTCGACAACAGCCCTCTCATCTTCAATTGACAGATGCTCGCCGTCTAAGTACCTGGCCAACCATAAGGATTCAGCAACTATAAAAATCAGACAGGTACGGCAGATTAATCCCACCAAAAGACAAACTGAAAGTATATACATCAGGGAAGCATCGCAGCTCGAACTGATCCTCGACATGGACAGCTTCAGGGTTTAAACTAAGCAGAGGCAGAGCCCTTTCAAACGATTCATTGGGGCGGCGAATCAGGCATACTAACATCATCCCATTTAAGCTCAAGCAACAGAAATCGACCCTAAATTCACTCCCGTTCTAACATCAGTAAGCAGTTTAATTTAACAAATTGCAATAAAATTGCACCTGAAGCACAGCATCGCAGCATTTCTATCTCCTCGATAAAGCAACAACCGAATGAGAAGATACCAGCAATAATAGAATAAATCATTACTTCTTCGAATGGAGAATCTCTTTGGCGAGAGTAACGATAGGCTCGATATCCCTACTTATCTCCTCCTCCTTATCCTTCCACTTCCGATAATCAGGATCATCCATCCCGTTGTCCTTCCGAGGCTCCATCGACTCCAACATCTTCTCCGCGGTGGATGTAAGACTATCCGCTCCTACGGTTGACGACAAGGGGGATAGCTTCTCCTCCGGCTTCGCGGGCCCGGCAGCCATCGCGGTGGCGCAACAGTAACGGTGGTGAGCGCGGACCACATCCTCTTGGGCGAAGAGGCGGAGGTGTCGGAGGAGGAGGCAGCGGTTGAGTGGCGACGAACGCGCGACGAGGAGGAAAGAAGCCGCCATGGGGATGCGAGTCGTGTCCCGGAGAGTTGAGAGATGACCGTCAAGAGCGAAGGGGCGGCAGGGGGGGGGGGGGATATGATCAGGCGGTGCGTCGCTGCAGAGACCCTTCGTGAGGGCTCCACTTGGGCCGGGCCTGCACAATTCATATGGGCAGGCCCAGTCCAAGTAAATAAATGTGTTCGGACATGCTCGAAGGAGAAGAGGGTAAAAACTCACCAACGTAAGATAAAAAGATCTATATTTTCGATAGGGCAGAATGACTGGGACAGTATTTACAATGCAGGCAATATCGACCGCAATCTGCACTGTTTGAGCAAATAAACCCCATTCACATATGGACCAGCTAACTTGAGGGACTTATGAATTGTTTGTTATCTGAGATAAAAGTGCTGTAAATACAACAGTAAGCAGCAGCAGCTGCTTGATAACTTAAGCTTTGATGCAGGCAGGGCTGAGTGTTTCTGCGCTAAAGCCAGATGCCCCAGGATTTTTCGGAGAGCGATAGTTCTTTCTCAGGCGCTGCTCCTCTTGCCTTCATCGGACCTCCCGACAGCAGACGCCCGGAACTTGGCCGGGGTACGCCTCAGCGCCTTCACTCCCAGTGGGTTGCCCTTGCTCTGTCGCGAAACAGACCACGTTTCAGAAACAGGTGTCATGATTGAAGTTACGATGAGCCAGACATGAGAGGATTTACCATCAGGCAGGTCCCTTCGTTAACGTTGCAGACAGGGTAGTCGTGCGGGCAGCAGCTGTAATGGTCGTCGCAGCATGTGGCTGCCTCTAGAGGGCAGCATCCCCAGGCGAAGCAGTATTTGCCGTACTCGTACACACAGCAGCAGGTGTTGCTCTCTGGGCAAGTGTAGTAGCTGTCGCAGACGGTCGGGGGCTTTATTGGAGATGGAGGAGAAGGCCCAGGGTTTGGAGGGTTCTGGCCATGCTTGATCGGATAAGACGCCTCCATCGCGATGCCGCATTTCCCGGTCACAGTGTTGGCAACGTTCCTGGCCATCCTAATGTAGCCATCCTCCCCCCAGCTATCGCCCCAAGAGTTCTTCACGATCCAGTAGTCCACCCCATTCTCAGTGCCGTATCCAATGGCAGTGACCCCATGGTCGAGAGCAGTACCACATTTTCCAGTAAAAACGCCCTGTGGAAACAGAGTCAGATATTGTCGAATCCATGTAAAGGGATCTCTTTGAATGTCCATGATCAGTTTAGATGGGAAATCAGTCAGTCCAAAAAGCTCACCGACTGATAGAACTGAAACGCCCGGCCTCCGGCTTCAATAGCAACACTGATCGGCTGGTTAGCAACGGCCTTCTGCAGTGCCTTTTCATCATTCTCCGGAACGTCTTCATAACCATCAATAGTCACGACGTGCGCATTCTTCTACAAAAATGAAATCAGGAAGCCCCGGTTAGGAAACACGATTCCTCGACACATCGTCAACGTCCGACTGTCACAACAACATCATCAGAGTAGGAACGGAGCTTACCCTGTTTGGATCACACTGGGCATCCACGGCCTTGTAAGGATAGTCTTCTTCAGAGTCGATGCCGCCGTTGTTGATGATGAATTCGAAAGCATAGTCCATGAGGCCACCATTGCATCCTTCGTTGTAGGACCTATCACAGTCCACAAGCTCTTGCTCCGACAGAGAGATGAGGTCCCCGGTGACGATCTTGTTGATTCCCTCCACGGCAGCAATCGTTGAGAAAGCCCAGCAACTCCCTACCGTCCCGTCAAAACAAGCAATCGGTCAGCTATTCTAGTATTTCCAGTTCAGAAAAAAAAAGGAAAGAGAAGTCAATACCGCAGCTTCCCTGGTCCTTGACGCCGACAACAGCCCCGTCCGTCCGCCAGTCTACCTCTGCGGGCAGCTCCTCGCCTTCCACCGCCTTATACCTCTCCCGGAACCTCCTCCCGCCGTTCCTCCTCATCGACAACCCTCCCTTCACCCCGAGGTACATCCTCCTGTACTCCTCGTTCGTAAGATCAGCAAAACGGTTCAGTCCGAGCCTGTAGGTGGCGTTGGCCTCTCTGTTGTGGTCATCGATGAACCTGAGGTTGTCCGCGAACACCTCAAACCGCTTACGCTTATCGCCGAGCGAGCCGTGGGACTTGCCGTGGCTAGCGAGCCAGGACTCGTACATGGACCAGACTTCTGAGGGGGAACGGTGTCCGCGATCAGGATCCGGCTCGTGCAGGGCATGGAGGCAGGCGACGATGGTAAGGATCAGCAGGAGGAGGAAGGCCGGGAAGACGCCAGCGACGGAGGAGGAGGAGAGTGGTCGGAGGGATGCCATGGAGAGAAATTCAAGGCAGCGGAGATGGAGATGATGACGATGATTGGGGGGGGGGGGGGGGGTTTAAAATAAAACTTTAATTTTTGTATGTCTGGCTGGACACGGTGGAATATATAATTCTGAATTAGGAAACTCATTTAGGAGGGGGGTATCGTTTTGACAATAAATGTTCAAATAAATGGAAACTAGTTTATTATTAATTTTGGCAGCTAGTAAATGATGATATTATTGTGAGGGGAAAGGGTTAGAATGGTAAAAGAACATGCTGGGTGGGAGGATGTTGACCCGAATTTTGAATGGGATGGATCGTCTCGTCTCGGCTGGTTGGTGGAGAAGAAGAAAGAAGAAGCAAAATATCGGGGATTGGAGGAGAAAGAGACCCTCCCAGAGTTGGAGGTGGTGTTCAACTTTTACACGTATGTGAGGTCGGGTGGGGGGAGTGATCGGGTGCATGCGACGGCACGTAGTATTAACCTGGACAGCTGGAATTAGGGATGAACAGATTTGAACATTGTTGGATCAATTTAGAAAAACCTCAAACATTATTTCAATTAATTTAAAAAACTCAAGCAAATTGATAAGGCTTGACGAAGAGGGCAAGAGCATGGTTAATTCGGGTGTTTGTAAAAAGAGCACCGCTGCGTGTACACCTTGATTTTCCGGAACTGGTTGAGGTAGCGGAGGAATTCGATTAGGTGACCGCCATTACATGAGAGAGTGAAAACGGTTAAAAATAGAAAATAGATATCACATAAAGATATTATGAAAATAACTTATATAAATTATATATTAAAATATATTGTGTTATGTTATAGATTGGTTTCGAGATGAGAACCTAGAACCGTACTTAGAACTGTCGATTTTTAAAAATTTAAAAACTAAAATCTATCCAGTTTATTCGATAACGTATACGTGCTCGTGATATCGGTTCCGACGAGTTACAGAATTTAGCCGGAACCTCGCCCCGTTGGAATCTTGCTTTTGTTTCTTATTGTATTTCGTCATCATGTCTTCTTCATCCCAATCCGGCTGAGGTTCACAAAAACTGGGCGGCCTGGGGAGCACCACCTCCAAAAATCTTGGTCTGAAAAATCTCGTGGAATCAGATAGGGTGCTGGTGGTGGTGGTGGTGGTGTGGGTCATGATGATTGGAACCGGAGATTCCATATCTCCCCATTTGGACGATGAATATATTAAAAAAATGTGATCATACAAAAAACGGTTCGTCATCATTCATGAACAACCCGACAAATATGGACCCCCCCCCCCACCCCCCCAAACCCCAACCTGCCATTTTCCTACTAACCACGACAGCTACGAAAGAATAATAATGGGTTAATTTAAATTAATACGTTTAAATTCATATCTAAATACATCTTTCACTTACAATTTATCACGTAAAATAAAAAAAAAATTGCCAGGAAGATGCTCGTACCTTATTCTTTTTCTCTGTAACTGTCTCCTTTTTGCCAACTTACTTTCTTTTTCTTCTTACCGTTTAGAAGAAAGCTGAAAGTCGGGAAATCCGCTGGTTTTCCCCTTTTTGCTTTTGCTTTTGTTTCTAATATGAATGAATCGTCTATGGGCCAGACAGTCTACAGTTAAATAAGGCCCCGTTAACATGTTATGGTGATGTTTGTCTGGTCCATTTGCCATCATCATCTGACCCAAAATAAACTATTTCATGGCGATGGATCACTCTCTCCCCCCAACACAAAACTGGCGATGCCTACAAGGTACGTGCGAATACTACCACATCCTATGACACAGTCCCCCCACGTCGCTTGCCCGAAGGAATGTGCGCACTCCGTGATAGGCCTCTGCGACGGGAGGTCGGGGACACAGTTGTTCCTTATGTCCATCGCCCCTTTCTCCACCACGGCCCCTGCACCGCGGCCCAATGTGGATGTATTAATTGACGGAAAAGGACAGGTTCTCTAGGTTCCCAAACCCCAGCCAGCATATGGTCTTTGGCGCTGCTCCATACAGCAGGTTCCCACGAGGTTTAGTTGCTCGACACTTGTTACACTAAGAGGGGATGAATTAGTACTAAATTCCAAAATTGAGGATTTTTTTAACTGTTTTTCGATTAACTCCACAGCGAAAGGATGCTTCTGTAAAACAAAACCGTAGAGACAGGTTTCTGTAAGACAGAACGTACGAAAGTGATTGCACGATTTGTTTGATGCACACAAGACTTTTTATAATGGTTCAGCAACTTGCTTACGTCCACTCTTTACCCAGAATTTGGATCTTATTCACTCAGACTTAACTTCGTAACAATTACAGAAGATGATTAATAATAGATCTTTTTATAGCACAGATCAGAAGGTTATGTATCACAGAAGACTGAGTGGCAAAGCACAAACCAGAAGGTTCTGTACCAAATGTGCCAACCCTCTATAGCACAGATCAAAAGATTATGTACTAAATGTGTCGACCCTCTATAGCACAGACCTAAAAGGTTTTGTACCAGACATGACTTGGTTTCAAAGCACAGACCGTAAGGTTCTATACCAAAGATGTCAGTCCTCTATAGACCAAAAGGTTCTGTATCAGAGATGACTAATTTCACAGCACAGACCGTAAGCATCTGTATCAAAGGTGACTGGATTTCAAAGCACAAACCGTAAGGTTCTGTACTGCAGTTGCTAACAAATGTAACCAGTTGTCGGACGTTTTCCTCAGGCGGTGTCCTCTCCTGCACAACTACCTGCCGAGACTTTTCACTCCGGCTGCGTTTCCACCTGCACAGCACCCAGCTGCGACTTCCCTTGCGCGATCCCTCGAGATCTCGACTGAACAAATACAAAGCCCTTGCCCAAAGCTCTCCTGCTTGGTCCCTCGAGACTACGGCTAAGCAAACACAAAGCCCTTGCCCAAGGCTAACCTGCACACAGAACACTACAACACAGAAGCTGGTTAGTCCCTCACCTTCTATGCTCCCGGGGTTGAGTACCTTTATTTATACAAGAATTGTCTAAGTGAAAGAATAAAGAATTGCACGATCAGCCTTCTGCAAAATAAGGAAACCGAACAATCAGATAAAATAAAATAAATACTTAACAAAAACGTCACTCCCATGCATATATACTTTTAGGTAATCAAATCATATCATTTAAGATTTAGATATGATAAAATTTCCATGTATCATACGCTATAGAAGGTTCTGACTGAATCTGGTCAGCAACTTTCTGTAAATGGAAATAATCAAAGATTAACTTCCATATGAGTTAAAACCGAAACCATTCTGTTCAGCACACTCAAATGAATGTATCCAGACAGATAGTAATGCTTGACATAATAAATAACGGTCATATGGTGGTCGTAGAACACCACAGAAGGTTGTAGACAGCCTTACATAACATTGCCATAAATAGAAGATTATATTTCTTTCTATGGAAAATATAATCCCTAATGGGCTTATTTGGAAACGTAATCGATTTAATTGATCAGATAATATCTTAATCAAATCCTAATTATTTCGTGATTAATTAATCATTAACTAATCAATTAATCACAAAAATATTTCTTACAAAAAGTCATCAACGTTAGAAGCTTCTGTAGAGTAGATGTTTGACTTCTGTTACACAGAAAGTCAAGGCTCATCATCAAAACCTATAAACAACAACACTTGTCGGGCATGACAAGGACACGTTTGATCGCAGAAGCTCAACCTCTAATTGTCCAACCGTCAGTATGTAGTTCGAGCAACCGATATCTCGAGGTTGTCCCCGTGGGCCCTGCATATTTCAAGAAAGCAGGAGGACTCGGATAGTGTTGGGCACATTTGTGGATGAGAGCAGCTTTTTCTATTTGCAGTGTGGAGGACTAGTTAGTGTACAGCGCAAAGATGAGCATCGTCCCTACTGGTGCGGCTAGTCGACGCGTGTAGTGGCCAAAATGGTATACCCGCATTCCCTAATCGCGAGATGGCATTGCCTTAGCAAGTCATCTGCGGTTTCTGTAGTTGTTCTGGGAGTTGGACACAACACCATTCGAGTTCTTAGATTCTTATGAGGAACCTGTATGTAGGCATATATACCAACAATCTCGACCTGTTGAGGTATTTAGCGCTAACTCGGGTCTTTTTAGTGCTGAGTCCCAAAACTTCAACGTTTCTTGGGTGTGAGTTCAGTTTGTCTGGAGGAAAAATATATCGATACTATACAAGTGGAGATCTCCATGTAATGATTAATTTGAACCTTGTCGATCATATTGGGAGCTCACTTTGTCTGATGTACTCTCTCAAGTGTCTCTACCAAGTAACTAAAGAAAACTAACTGAAACTGGACTAAAGAATCACTCTGTTATTGTCCATCATAAATGTCAGTAGTCACAAAGTAAGCAGCATTTACAAATACACACGAACAAGCCAAACCAAGAGGAACAAAACAGAGCGCCTGAAAACAAGTGTTCAAAGAGCATGATTCTGCAGTCGGCACAACACTTTAGAGGAAGATGCACAGTTGCCCTAGCAAAAGGAAGGTGAACAAACAACAAATGCTAACTTGTACAGCAACCAATGAGAAGAAAACGAAGCCTACAGATATACATCTCCGGGAAACACCCACGGGGAAAATTCTTCCTTCTTCAAGTTCCCCTTATCAGCAGAAGGGCACACTACCAAAACTCATCTTCCTGGAAGAAGTTTCTCGCTCTGTTAGCTCCTACTAGCATCACTCTATCCTCAGGCATCGGAAGAAAGTGCCGACCAGGAGCCGTCTGTTTTCCTGTACAAGAAGCTCCCAGGCAGGCCTCCATATGCGAAGTTACCAAAATCACAGCAAAGACAGACATATGCGAAGTTACCAAAATCACAGCAAAGACAGACAAGTTCAACTGCATCAATAAGAAAGGGAGCAGATTAGTTTCGAGCCAAACTCCAATCTTTAGAAGCAAACTGGCCTAACAAACACAGAATGTTAAGAGAGTCGAGTATGGCTTTTAGGCCGTCCAGAGATAAGGAGAACTTTCTTTAGATGTAAAGATAAAAATTTTACAACTTCAATGTCAAGTACATGCTTGCTTCGGAAAAACCAACAAAATGATCGCAGATGCTTCGAATCTTATTTAAGTACCTGCAGTCGGCCTTTCTGTTCGTCCACTGTATGGTGTCCCCAATCAGGGTCGAAAACAAATGAACCGCAGAAATAATCACGCCATGCCATTCAAAACCTGTGGCCGAGGCCTTGATCGCATGATCGTCTCATCGCTGTGCCTAATCCATTCCGAAAGCCTCCATGGCTTCTGCCACTTCCATTTAAATTGCAATAGCCATTGTTGATGACTTCTTTTCCACCTCCATAGTTTCCCAGCTTTGCCAACTGTCGATCTCCTCATCGACAGATGTCCCAGTGTAACCATCTGCAAACAATTGTTCCTCATGGATCGGAGAATTATAATGTAATTAAAAATAACCTTGTAGGTGAGAACCGCACTTTCCGATCCATAAATGCTGCCGAATCTCTAACTGAAACATTGACAATTCCAGGGGTATACTTCAGCTGCTTCTGTGCAGGTACAGATATCGGAGAGAGAGGACCGCTCATATCATCCGGAAAGTATTTCAGAGAATTGGCAGAGTTAGTCTGCACAGATAAAAGCCCAAAATTAAAATGAGAATTTTTAGTGGGTCGGCTGATCATATAGCATCTTAACATTATTCACTCTGTTAAAACTGAGGCTGTTTCCCAGATGAAAGGATTTTAAAAGAATAGAAATGGTAGGAACTCTTATTTCAATCAAGTTTTCCTCAACTTGAACCTGCATCCAACAACTAAGATGAGGGTAAGATATTGTGTTAGCCTACCGAGGGTGAGTTAGCCAATGAAAAAGCCAGGGCTTGCTCCCTCAGTTTAAGTTCCTCTTCGACATCCTTTCTGCGCAGCTCGCTTTGGTGGAATAAGCCAACAAGTTCTTTCATTTGCTCTTTCATTTCCTTCATCTCCATGTCCTTTTCCCAAAACTGGCACCTGTGTCCAAAAAAACAAAATCCATACACATACAAGTATTACATCCAAAATTTATAAGATTTCTAGCATTTCTTGGATATTCTAATTTCTCTTATGCTTTGAGCCAGTACTTTAAGTCGCCTCACTGAGTCTGAGGAGGCTGTGTTCCTGCCCTGAGGTCTAAGTTTTCATGACAAAAGGCAGACAAAACTAAAGATCACAAAAAGCACCTTGATTCAGCCAGAGAATTAAACAAGTACTGAAGCAAGTTTTTGGCATCCCCCATTGATCGGAGCTGGTTCCACCGCCCACGGCTACTAAGAGAACGCTCGCATTCCTCTGCCTCCGACAACTGTGAAGCCATGGCTACTAGGGAGTTTGACGAAATGCTAAGCATACTCTCAAGGGAAGTTATTCTCGCCGTTCTTGCATTCGGGGACATGGATGAGAGCCTGATAAAATTAGACATAGATACCGGCTGTAAGACATAAGATGAATACATGGTAGGCACCAAGTCGAGAAAAATTAGGGATTTGGGCGTTCCAGATTCCAGTTCTAGTTGAAGACTGCAAAAGAATTTTACACTTACCTTGGAAATCCATTTTTCGTTCGGGGAGGGCTGAGGTCTTTTGATGCTAGCTCATCCACTTGCTTCAGAACAGATAATTCTTCCGCTAGAGCAGCACGCCTGAAAACTCACAATGAGTCAATGAACAAAGACTGTACTTGACAAGATTGTCGTGAACAGCACAATAGACTTACACATGGCTTTGCTTTTCATATTCCAATCGCACCTCATGCACATGCACCATTACTTCAAGCTCTTGGTCAACCCAGCGTTGTAACGATTTCTCATTATTCTGAGAATGCCATTTTTACCAATCAAATTATGCTTTAAGGTGATGATTTCCTCTCATAAGAGTAGAGGAAATGTGCTTACCGGACCATGAGTTCCATTAGCATTGCCTGTACTTGGAAGACACCACAAGACAGTCAAAACAAATCCATATGTCAGAAAGTTCTAGCTAGAACACTTCTCAAGAAAGCTTTCATTACCAAACCTCATGCTATGTTCTTGAACACAAGGGATGGGAATTTTATAGCCAATGCCATAGATGGAAGTGAGTTCCATGGTCCCCAAGCAAATGCAGAGGACATACCTCCATTGTCACGAGTAGATGATTTACGAGCTTCTAGTAACTCTTTTAGCCGCTTGGTGGCCATAGCAGCCTCCTCTGTCTTTCTCTGGAGAACCTGATAAAAAAGCAAGTATTAACAACAAGCTCTCCTGATCTCCGTCTATCAGCTATGCGTAATCTGGAAGTTCAGATCATTTACACAGCATTATCACTGCCTGAATACTTAGATGTCACCAAATGCAAAAATGACCCCATGAAAATTAAATAACAGATCATTCATCATGGCCACCTGTATCATAGTCATCCAGGTCTCTGTCCATATAAGGTATTGTATCTAAAAGTGCCAATAGAAAAGAAAATTACTAGAAGAAATGTCCCTTATTTCAATCCTTTTTCTACTGGAACAAGGATGCCCATTCATCTACTTGAAAAGATGCAGACAACTTTAGGAATCACACAATCCGGTTGATCAGCCATTCTTAATCCTATGGAATCACATAATATATATAAACATGGAAAGGCAAGTTACCATTTTCTGTCTTTGGTTGAGAGCTTGCAACTTATGCCTTTCGTATTCATTCCTTCTACCCTCCTTTCGCAGCTGCCACCAGCACAAGCAAAAATCAGTCGACACAGCAATTTACTCTTAAGTTGATGTTAAATCTTTCATAGAGCACAGGGCATTAGGAAGAGATCTACATACTTGCAACAATTCCTTCTCTCGAGAGGCCTTCCACTGTCGGAATTGTTCTGCTTCTTGTTTCATTCTATGTTGTAGTTGGACCTAATATAATAAAGATATTATCGATGTTCAGAGAAAAGGAAATGATTCAACACCTGAGGGAATAGAGAGCTGAGATCAAACCTTTTGAGCCTTTATGGAATGAATTTCTTCTTGCAATTTCTTGGCAGCTTCATCACTCTTTTGCTTTTGCTTTAAGAGCTGTACTTGGTTTTCTTGTTTCTTCTTGAGATCAGAAATCTGCCACAATTGACTAACAGTATCTTACTATAACCGCAACCTCGAGAATTATTACAAAAATAAACCTTCACTCTATCAAAAAATCACCTGAGCTTCAAGCATCTTTAACTTTTGAGAATGAACATCCTGCGTCTTTTGTGTTTGTCCATCAGAGTTCGCAGCAAGGTTTTCAACTTCAGCCAATAGGCGATCTCGATCCAACTGCAATGCACAAGTACAAACAATTTAGCTCTGACACTTGGAATTGAAATATTGGGGGGAATATAAGCTGAATTTCACCTGCACAGCTTTTTTTTCCTTCTCCAGCCCCTCAATCTTCTTTCCAAAATGCTGCTTGAGCGCGATAGCGTCCAAGCCTCCAAAAAGTTTCATCTCAGACTGATAATAAAAGAAGTCCAAACAAGCACAACAAAGAAAAAATGTTATCTGGGGAAAAAGGAAAGGTCAAATGACAGTAAAAAGGAGAATTACACAAGGACTTCAGCCCCGGAGACAACCGTGTAATAGATGATTTCTTCTTTATCACCATACAGATAAAAATAACTTATCCATCACATACATCCAGAGGGTACGAGAAACAAACAAGAAAAACAGGTTAACTTTGTACCTCTTTCTGCTCCAACCGTTTGTTCAATTCATGCATCTCTTTATCCAACGAGTTCTGTAGAAGCGTGTGCTCCCACTCTTTGGCTACTTCATCCATATCAGCAGAATCTGCAGGACAAATTCCAAAACCAAAAGAAAATGAGTTAAAGGAGTAATAGATTAGGTTCAGAAACTAATGTCCTGTCATACCACTTATGGCTTCACCCATCTGGTGATCACACGAGTCCATCCTCTGAAATTCCCTCTTCGGCCCTTCACTTTTCACAGAGTAATTATCCTCCTGAATAATATGCTTGACAAGTTAAAGATGTTCACAACTCACACAGTAAATTTGTTTCCACACTAACCATGGAAACACAGAATACAAGAAGCGTGTGAAGGTTGAAATTCCAAAAGCCACTAAAAGATTTAGCTAGCTGCCAATGTGGATGACTCACCAGAGAATCCATGTCACAATTCTCCAATGACGGACATCTGCTGCGGAATTCGTGGAGTTCTCGGCAGAGGTCCTCATTAGCAGCTTCAAGCCAAGCAATTCTTTCCTTGAGAACCTACACAAAAAGGTACAGGAAAAGCTTTTCACATTCAATACGACAACTACGGGACAAATCAGATGCAAGAAATCCACTTCTTTGTAGGCAATTCTATCAACATTACTTTTTCAATAAATAAGAACTTGACCTAGCAATACATCACCTTCCTAACATGGCTGAAACACACATATGCAACCTGTTTACCTGTACTTCATTCGATGATGGTCCACCACGGGCGTAGAGTTCTGCTTGCAAATATTCTAGTTGTTGACGCATCTTCAGCATCTCACTTGTCATCGGATCCCTGTTGACCTGATTATTCAACAAAAACATCAATAATTAATGATTCATAGAAACAATATTCACTCGCGACAAAAATACTTGGGATAAAACTCACAACAGGCTTGTTTTGAATGTTACGAGCTCGATTGGCGTACTTCAATGTATTAAGTGATTCCTCGGCATTGATATCCGCTGGACTAATGCAAGCTGAAATGACAAAGATCAAGATTTCATAATCAGCAAACACATGTTACAAGTCAACTTCAAAGGGCACTCAAAGAAAGTCCCAACAAACGATTTGGATATTTACCTATCATTACGGTTCTGCTATTCCCCCCTAGAGAGTCCTGATGCAAAAAAAGGAAGCTTAGGAAAGCAGACAAAATGTATCTTCAATGCAAGGTAATAAAGAACAAATCACATAACAGAAGTTTCTGGAGACATCGTCTAACTAACTCCGACAACAGACATATGATTATTGAACACGTCAGTCGTTGGAAAAAAGCAGCATTTGTAATTTCATAAAGATCTGCTGGATTTAACTTTCCATTCCTTGAGCTATAGTAAATTGGTACAACGAAGCTACAAAACATTTCAAGTAATGAAACCTGCAGAAGCCGAGTTAGTTTACTATCCCGGTATGGAACATGAACCCCTTCTTTCCGCTTCTTCTCATCTCCCAAAGCACTGATGACATTACCCAGCGCTAGAAGACCTCTGTTAATGTGGACACCTGGCAGCAATAAAAAAGATAGGTATAAATGTCCATCACATTTCGCAAAGAAGAACAAAAAATCCTGACTTACCCTCTTTAAATCGCATGCCGTCTGAACCTGTTCTCTTCGCCCTCTCCGACCCAGCAAGGTCCACTAGATGCAGTTTCGCACACAGATAATCCTCATTTAGAGTTTCACAAGTAGTTTCGCCATGAATAACTGGTTTGAGCCTCCGCATCTGTTCCAGTGTAATTGTGAAGATTGCATGCGAGCGGCTACATAAAAGGAGCAATGATGCATAAGCATAGCATCTAAAATGAATGACTTACACAATTAAGCAATGGAAAAGTGAAAATCGTTGATCGATTCATATGATTCTCAATCACATTCATAGACAATACAAAGAATGGGATGGAGATAAACAGTAAAAACCTGGACTGATTATTCATGTTTGTGCTTCCAGTTGCACGGCTCAGAGAACCTTGTTCAAGGCAGGCTGTCATCTCTTTCAGAGAATGAATGCTAACTTCTGTTGATCCTGCCAACGTAATAACTCCATTGGACGATTCTCGAATTTGTATGGGAGGCTTTCCAGGGACATTTACTTTCCCCACATGTCCATTCGTCGTCTCTGACTTGTTCAAAGATGTTGGATCTAGCAAATCTCGCACTTCTTCTTTCAGGATCTTGCATAAAGAAAAGTAATCTAGTCAAGTAGAATTCATGATGAAAGACTCCGAGATATCACTTGTGCATGAGCTAACCTCTATGAATGAAACCTGAAGCTGAAACTCTGTGTGTTGCTTCAAAGTTTCAATCTTACTGAATAAAGCATTCATGACCAGAGGAATTATACCATTTTGGCAACCATCCTTGAAGCCTGTACCCATTGTATAAGTTTTACCAGAGCCAGTCTGAAACGGTAAGACGAACATCATTAGCACAATAGAGGGCTTGTCCTTTTGTCACAAAATACTTCAAAATTTTCTACTTCACCTGGCCATAGGCGAGGACAGTCGCATTATACCCTTGGAAGAGACCATCGACGAGTGGAGCAACACATTCATCAAAGATGGCCAAGGATGGAGAACCGGTGCTTCCGTAAACATGGTCAAAGGTGAAAGAATGAGCACCAATTTGCACCTGTGAAGCTCCCAGTTAGCTTTGGCATCCAGTGGACCAAGAATTGAGTATCCAAAACATCAATAACCAATCAAGAAAGGCCTATCGACATGAACAGATACAATTACTCAAAATAAAAATTTGAATGACGAATCCAAAGAGAAGTGACTGCAACTGTGCAAAATCCATCCAGAGGACTTTGAGAAAGGAACTGCAGAAGTTACAGAACTCCCGGTCCAAAGACAGCTTCAACCAACACCTCCAAAATTCATACGAAAATCCAAGTTTGAGTCGGCAGGTCCCATTTAAACATTCCCAAATCACATTTAGTTGAAAAGCCAAACCACTAAACCTCCTTCCATCAATGGTGGCCTTAATCCAGGAAGCCAGGAACAGAAAATTCTTCAGGCCAGAAAGCCAACTCCATCAAGTTGCGATTTTTACATAACCCAGAGGGGGGGAACAAAAAAGAAACATTTAATAAATGGCGACAACGACCATGCAACCCCCACAAAAGAAAGAAAAAGAAAACCCAGTTCTACTTTCATTTCCAGAAAATGACCGAGAGCAGCGGAAAAAGAACTCTTAAGGACAAAACAAGCGAACAAGATTAAGATATTCTCGCGTGGGCAACTAACATCATACGCGCAAACATCGCAGAAACCATCGATCCATCAAAAAATTAAATTCAACCCACAAAAAAATCAGTCCTGTCGGAGTAAAAGAATCCACCACCACAATCGGCATCATCGGGAGAGGAAGAAGAAAAACAAATACATTAGTTCTTGTCACGGCAAAGACAACTAAGGACCCAACACACACCTGAGGCTTCCCAGGGATGACGGTGACACAATCCTCGCAACCCTGCAGCTTCTCGTCTCCAATCAGCGGCCTCACATGCACAGCAACCTTAACACAACAATCCTCTCCCCCACCACCCCCACCTTCCATTCTTACTATTTTCACACCACCACGAACTCCCCCGACCCAGAACGCAAGAAAGGACCTTTAACCCGGACAAGCCAAAGGAAACCGTCCCCAAGCCCCGCTACCGGCCTAAAACAAGAAAAACGCCAGCAAGAGCAGTTGGATGGGAGGGTCTAGAGAGAGAATGCGGCGGCGTTGGTGACAGTGGCCGTGGGTTTCTGATGCTCGCGCATGTGCTCGTGTTGCCAAAAGCTTTCTAGAGAGACAAAAGAGAGGGAGGCAAAAAAAGGGGTGGTTGTGGTAGCAGAAGTAAAAACAAAAACAAAAAAGCGAGGTTGTAATAGAGAGAGAAAGAAGAAAGAAGACGAAAGGGAGGTCTCTGGTAAGAAAGAAGATGGGCAACTAAACTGCAACGACAATAAACATCAACAGCAACCTGGAACATCAACAACTACAACTGGCTGGTGGTGGCAATTTTCACACTATCATTTTCCCTATGCGCCTTCACTCGCAAATTTTCCATCCCGACAGACAAATTTCGCCCTGCCCTGGTCAAATTATTTTAGTCCTTGGGAAATTTATGACCCGATTCATGTGGGTCATTGTTAAAATTAAAAAATAATAATAATAATTTGAGGAAAGTCGAGAGAAATTGTGAGAATTCACGTGAAGAAAGAATTGAATCGATTCCACTCAAAACTTTCAGAACAGTGATTTCTTTTTTAGCAAAAAAAAAAGGGTTGGATATTTAGTAATGCAGTTAAGGGAGAGGATACATTTATCACGTCTTGCACATTTTATCAAACTTAACTCTTTTTTCTTTCTCAAAATCTCCATTTTCCAATTCCCCCAACCACCATATATTTATTTACAAATAACACCAAAAACAATTGGCTTCCTTTTTATTTTCCTGTTTGCCCCAATTGACTTTCGGCTAATGACTTAAGGAACCCCCCCGGGGTTTTGATTTATTGTCATTGGGGCAATAGGGGGTGGAGGGCTGCCCTTGGAATGGGAAAAGTTTGACCATACGATGCCCCAATTGCGAAGCAATCTCAATTTTAATAATATCAAAGAGTATTTTTCAAAGTCCAACAAAATAATTATTGGTGTGTGTCTCAGTGTCTTCTATGCGTGAGTGTGAGTGTAGGGAGTGACAGCCCACAACCACGTGATGAAGGGAATCGTCCAAGTATGTATTTCCTCGTAATTATATATATATATAAGTTCCTTGTCAATGCCCCCCATTTCCGGCACGAGGAGGCCCTACTTCCTCATTCCCTTCTCTTTTGTAAATTTAATTGTTTTTCCTTTTAGAGCATGGATGTGATTATTACAAAAGACGTATCCACAGATACTTTAGGAATTGGAATGATCTTCTTCTTGTAGTTGGAGGATGATTATGTGCATCAAAACGTGCCCCCATGTTATATATATTGGGATTGGGGCACCCACGCAGATTAAAAAGATCCGAGTGATCATGAGCGAATTGTTGTTATTGGGTCGTCTTCATCCGATTAAATGAACATATCATATATATATGGGGAAGTAATTAATGTGGGGCAGAAATTTCTTGTACCCGACATCTACATTATTATCAACGCACATATTGCCTTCATAGGCATCCAAAGGTTATTTCGGGGTAGGCATTCGCACATTTTGATCAAAAGTACCATTTTTGTTTTGTTTGTTTTTTCCCACTGTGGGTGGAAATATCATCCGATTTGCTGTAGTGATTGGGATGGCGACGTGTTTTTTGGCATCCCCGGAGCACACTGTTTGCCGACGATCGATGAGTTTAGAGCAAGCTCTCAATGGGCTTCTTTATTGGGAGATAGGGGAGTAGTAGCTAAGTTCAATCGAGTGGGTGTTTGTTTGTTCACTTCGCGTTCTGTTTGGTCGATGTTGATGTTGTCCTAAACCTCACGTTATCAAGCCGTTCAGCATTTCCATCCATCCATTCTTTGATGTGTGTTGTGTTTGGAAGTAAGGTTAGGTCTCCTCACATGTGTAATAATAAAATCTTTTTGGACATTACCCCCTCCCCACCCTAACCCTAACCCTAAGTGTGGATATTAAAATTTATACCAAATGACTTTTGGATATCGTGGTTGACAACATGTTAAGGTGGTGGTGATAGTAGTAGTCATATGCAATGTAATGACCCGTGAGATACATTTAATTTCTTTACAAAGGACTTATTCCTTTTGAATATGTATGAAAGTTCAATTCTGCAATCACATCCGAAGATAGGAAATGGGATGAGAGGAGGGAAGTGGGAATCCCCCCCCCCCCCCCCCAACACACTCACACACACACTCATTAGAAATGAATATGAGGACAAACACAGCATGGTGGCCTCCCATCCTCACATGGCGTTTCCGTGTTAAGTCCTTGCCTTACGTGGGACCCTAATGGAATCGGTCGTGTCCGAAACCAACGAAAGATTATATCTTAATCATCTTGTTACGGGGTATTGAGGGCTACTACTTGTAAAGGGACTCCAACGGATCAAGAGCGAGTGGGATCTTTGTGAGAACCGTGAAGGATGACAATGGAACAGTTATGGTTGTCCAAAAATGTCAATGGGACTATTGCCATTTCATTCAAGTAGCCCTTCTCCCTTTACTAGGACAAATCATTGTATTGTACCCGAGTTTCATGCAAGTGCAATTCCCTTGATACCCTTGAAGTAAACAAAGCATTCATTACTACTCATCAGTTGTCACCCATATCCATCATCCTACACATCAGTCCCTTCGGATCTATTTCCCTTTATCTGTTTACTTCAAGTTGTGAAACTCTTCGGCTTAAGCAATTCAGTTAGGGAAGGGGAGGACCTCTCTGCTCATTCAACCACTCACTAAAGCAACACTTCTTTTTCGAATGACCAACAAACACTGCCTAACCCCCAATGTTCATTCGATTTTTATCGCCCATCCGACCGTTAGCTCCGACGACGCGGACAAGATAACCGAGGGTCCCAAAATTTTAGGACAATAAGAATTTTGGGTATTGGGGGGGTGTGTTGACAGGGTAACTCCCCTTGAGGCATACTGGCCAATTGTTTTTTTACTATTTCTGGCACTTTTCTTACCAACAACCTTGAACCAAGTCCCCCACCCCCCCTTTTGGAACTCTCAACCTGAAGTTTCACCTCCTCTGGTGATTTCGTCAAGGACCCAATTGCGAAAAACCTCCGAACTGTCGCGTCATCATGGCCAGATGATTCCGCCTTCTGGTAATGGGAAGTTCTTGTACTTGGGTTGCACAATGGTTCATCAGTATCTTCGAATTTCATAATTAATAATAAATTTTTACATACTCGAATGAATCTGAATCGTATAATGAATGCATCACAAAATTATTATAAGTAAGATATGAGTTTTATATTGTTTCTAGGTAAGGGGGACAAGGACGATATGGAATTCAACTGCAAAAGTTATCCTCGCCAGTTCCAATTGGCTAAGCTCGCACATACACACATGGGATGAATATGATATGACGTTCTTTCACCTAAAGGAGTGATTCACCGGTCAACTTTCCTGGTTGAAAGCATCGAGGAAGAATGCCGTTCTGACAGTTCATAAACGCAAGGAATGGAGTATCTTGTCAGTAATATTAAAGAATCTGATTTCTTTTTACAGATGAAATCGAATTGGACATTCTGACCGAAGACAGACATTACACCGCATCAAGATTTACTTTACAGGGAAATCGTCTGAAACCCACAATTTTATGTGCGTTCATCTTTATTCCTCCCCCCAATTTCATTTCTTTGGAAGGGGGAGGGTTGAGGCTATCCTTTTTTCCCAGCACATCACATGCAACCTCCCCCACTTTTTCAACCCCCTACTTTATGCCCAACATCCAATTCTACGAAACCCCACTTGCGAAGACTCTTTGACGTGATAATATCACCCGAAGGCATAATCAAAATTCAATTATTTTAAAACCAAGCAATCTTAGGACAAGCCTAGAAACTTTCAATTAGTCAGTCAAACCCCACAACCCACCCTCTCCCCCACCCCAACACACACACACACACAAAGACATTTATTGGGCAGAAGATAAGACAGATGATGTGTTGGCTAATGAACTAATGATGTTGTTTTGTTTTTCTGGGGTTGGCCCATTTATTGTCCAAATAACATTTGAAAGTATCCTGTGTTCTTCATCGTGAGTTTTTGGGTGAGAGCGCGGGGGCGAGCGAATTCGCCATCATTTCATCTCTTTGGGAGAGGTGGGGATGGAGAAGAGAGCCTTTTTTCTTACCTCCGTCTAAAGGGACTGAGGTGGGGTGAGGAGACAGGGCATGTGCTGCCTCTGAGTCCCCCCCAGTCATGATTGTCAACAAATAATTCGTGGGGAGTTCGGAATTGGATGCTTTTGTCCTAGTGAAGTACTATTATGGAATTTTGCAATAATACTCATACATCACACACACACACACCATATTGCAACTAGAGATGTACCCAAAAGGAGTATATGGGAAGGGGGAACTCTTTATCTAAACTCCCAAGTCAAGAATTTCATCCCTATTAGAGGTTTGATTATGCAATAATTGCCTTAGTTAGGAAAAGGGCCCTTGACTAATTAGGCCCAAAAGGATGCACGATCGATTACTTTTTGGATGGGGGTGGAATGAATGAGCCGGACTAGGAGTAGGACAATAGGGAATTATGCCATTTAGAGTTAGCTCAGCCTAGGCAAGTAATAGGGGCCTTCTTTCCCTTTTGCCACGTACAGATGGCAATTTTTTGTTGCATGGATCAAGTAAAGGATTAAGTCACGTGAAGAAGAAGCTGGGACAGCGGGAGAGGAGACTTTGAAAAGAAACTTTTATTCTTTCCTTCGATCTGGAGCTAATGCCTTTGCCTTGGAAACAGCACAGTCTCTCTGGCACGGCTAAAAGTGGGAGAATATTAATTAATACATGACACCGGCCTCGTGATCATCAAAATCATCCAGGAATTAGAATGTTTCCATTGGGTTGCTTCATTTCATTGTCCGCGCACTCTGCTTGAGGGTCTTCTTAATGTTCGTAGAGGGGACAGCCCAGAAGATAGTTCAGGAAAGCCCAGTCCCAGTTGCAGAGAGCTCCCCAGTCTTAGGTTGTAAGGAGGCCCAACTAATGTAACCAGCCGAAAGGCCGTTCTTTCTTCATCGATCGGGCAAAGACCCAGAAGAGCATTTCTCACCGATGAATCCCCTCCCCCTCTGCATATCGCACGAGACCCTTTCCCCGAAACCCCGGCTTCCTCTTCCCTTCTCCTCAAATGGGCGACCTCGTTTCTCCCAGAATCACGCTAAAGTTCCCACCTTTAGCCTCCTCCTCCCCCGCCGCCCCGCAAAGGGTGTCGTCCTCTGTTCCGCCGCCGCCCCGCCGCCGCCCCCCCTTCAGCACTCGGATATAGACATGGTCAGGAACAAGCAGGGGGTCTACGCCCCCAGGGAGAAGAAGGTGCTTGTCCTTTGGGACCTCGATAACAAGCCCCCGCGTGGCCCGCCCTCCCGGGCTGCGGATTCCCTCAAGCGGGTCGCGGGGAATTTCGGGGATTCCGTAGAGATTTCTGCCTACGCGAACAGGCACGCCTTTGTGCACCTGCCGAGGTGGGTGGTCGAGGAGAGGCAGGAGAGGAGGCAGCTCGACATCCTGGAGAGGAAAGGTATCGTGTCCCCTGCTCAGCCGTATGTGTGTTCGGTTTGCGGTAGGAAGTGTAAGACGAATGTGGAGTTGAGGAAGCATTTTAGGACGTTGCACGAGAGGGAGAGGGAGAAGAAGTTGAATAGGATGAGACAGTTGAAGGGGAAGAAGAGGAGGAAGTACAAGGAGAGGTTTATCGACGGCAACGACAAGTATATAGAGGCTGAGCGCGCGTTGATTATGCCCAGGGTTGGGTATGGTCTAGATAGGGAGTTGAGGAGGGCGGGGGTGTATGTTAGGACGGTGGAGGATCGGCCGCAGGCTGCGGACTGGGCCGTGAAGCGGCAGATGGAGCATAAGATGAGGAGTGGTGGGGTGCATTGGTTGGTTTTGGTGTCGGACGATAGGGACTTTGCGGATATGGTTAGGAAGGCGAGGGAGGCAAAGGTGGGAACTTTGGTGGTCGGAGACCGCGATGGAGCATTGGGAGGTTGTGCAGATTTGTGGCTTCCATGGAGCGAAGTGGAGAGCGGACAGGTCCGGAAGGAGGACCTCGTGATTAGGAGGAGGGTGGAAGAGGATGAAGTGGCTGATGACGGTGGGTTCTTTTCGATTTCGGTTCTCGACGAGGATTCCGAAGCGTTAAGTGGTGAGTTGGATGGCATCATGGATGAGGCCATCGGAAGGAGGTCAGAGTTTGGAGGCGTGAGAATTTCCATGTTCTCTGAGGGGGAGGAGGAAGAAGAGATAGGAGAATGGGGCAGTGAAGGAGATGATGGAAACGATTACCTTTTGGACAGTGATGATGAAATTTCAGTGTATGGCTTATGAATCCGAGGAAAGTGCCGATGAATTGGGAGTTGGGAAACGATTACACGCTTCCTTCCCTTGGATCAGATGATACGGTGATCAGGGGCAGAGTTTTGCTATTGGCGTATGTTGTCCAAGGAAAGTGTCTGTCGGCCTGAGTAATCTGCAGTTTGGCCAAACATGGGTTTATCCCAGGTAAAGGGCCCTTACCTTTTAGCTTGTAACAATTAGGTTTTACTCTGCTCCTACAACAAGGGACTTAAAGCTTATAAAGGCGAGTTAATGTTAAGCCAGTTGTCTTCTTGACCATAAGAAGCTCGGCTGTTTGGACAACTGAGTTTTAAGTCGGCCATGACAAAGAGCTCGTAGTATAGAAGGCTGGGCCTTCCCCTACGGCCAGCTATCCTCGAGCTCTCCGCCCGACCGACTGTGAACTCTTTGGCCATGCTCTCCTCGACGACTCCCCCTGCCTCCCATCACACCCCATCCCTTTTCATCCATGACCAGGAACTCAAATAAGAAGAGAAACTAAGAGGGCAGGTGGTGGGGCGAGGTCCAAATCTAATATTTTCCACATCCAGAAAGACGGCCGGTGATCGAACATGATGACAGAAAGGGACATTACATTTTTTTTTTTACATTAATAAACACAAAATTCGTACACACACAACTAGGGTGGGTTAGGCCGAGGCGTGAATGGGCTTTAGCTGTGTCTTGCTGGCGACTCCCGCGTGCCGTTGGTCGGTGGTCCTTCCCTCTTAGTTTTCTTTCCCTCGTCTCCCAAAACGACACCGTAAACTTGCGTACACGCAAATCATCCTCCTACCAAGTACTTGTTGAATGGCATTCAAGAGATTTCCAGGTTCGCAGCCTGTCATGCCGGTCGTATTTTTGACGGGCTTCACTTACTGATCCTGGGTTTGTAAGGTTTTTGCTACGATACGATGCTATAAAGATGGAATGCATAACTAGCTACTCAAGAACCTCTTAGGAATATCGTGACTCCCGGCAACACGTACCACGGTACAAAGCACACATGTCGGCCGACCCCCTAAGTTAAAAAAAAAAAAAATTAGAATCTTTTTTTATTTGGTGGGTAGAAGGCGGCAACTTCACTGCGTAAAGTCCAAATTTTGCAAGCCAACTTGACAACGACCCAAAAGAAATTTTGTATATAAATATAAACCCTCCCATTCCCCCTCCCACCCGCCACATGAACAACAGCAACACGCCGTCTAAGAAAGAGAGGAAAGCATTCCCAAGTGTCGTGTAAGGAAAAGGAAAGGCTTTCTCCCTCTGGTCCGCCCTCTCCCGCCCGATGACTTGCGTTCCCAACAAGGAGAAACCGAAGCCCTACAAGGGAATAAGGATGAGGAAGTGGGGGAAGTGGGTGGCCGAGATACGAGAGCCCAACAAGAGATCCCGGATATGGCTAGGCTCCTACTCGACCCCGGAGGCGGCCGCCCGCGCCTACGACATCGCCCTCTTCTACCTCCGTGGCCCCTCCGCCCGTCTCAACTTCCCCGAGCACGTGCTACGTGGACGAGACGACGACCTCGAGGACGTCTCGGCGGATTCCATCAGGAGGAAGGCCGCCGAGGTCGGGGCAAGGGTCGACGCCGTCCAAGCCCAGGAGGGAGGTTTCCGCTCCGCCCCGGATTTGAACGAGTACCCTGACACCGAAGAAGGCAAGTAAAGCTGTTGGGGGGTGGGAGCGTGATCCCGTGTGTACATTTTTTATTTTATTTTTTGAATTAGCGGAATGTTTAAGTGTTCAGTTAAACTATATTCGGAGGGGACGATTAGGTGTTTTAAAACCATCTTGTGAAGGGTCTGGTGGATCTCGTCATCTTATTACACATCCTTTTTTGCCCTACATTATATGCAAGTTGTGGGCTCAACTCCCCAGCAACAGCAACTGACAAAAGAGGAAAAAAGACTTTGTCGGCCAAAGTTTGTGTTGATAAGATGACGATGATAAGGCGTAGAGAGTTGCGAAAGAGGATTGGGTGGGACCCCTTACCAGAAAAAATATCTCATAACATGGGTGGGGGGTTGTAGGATCAGGTTGGGGCCTGCTGTCGGCCGAGGCCCACTTGCCTGGCCCAATGGGCCTAACTGGAAGGCCCATTGGGCTTCCCCATGTGGTCTCTCTTTTTCTTTCTGCCATTATTGGACTGTGATTTTGACCTGCTAATCATGCCGAGTTGCTGCAACTCTGATTTGTTTTTTCACTAATCCCAAGAATAGTATCCGAATTTAGTTATTTCACACACATCTCATCTCCGACTAAATTTCATTGTTATTAGATCAGACGATCCCTAAGATCCACATCAAGTAAGCAGTATCCTTTTGGCTAGCTACCCCTTTTTTAGCCTAACAAAGTAATGATTGTAAAAGAGAGAAAAGAGGGAGGGGGACGTCCAACTAAATCTAGTAAAGTGAGAATATTATCCCAATGATGGCATCCCCCCATCCCTCTCTCATAGGAAAAAAAAAAAAAAGAAACAATTCCTTTTGCCTTTTCTTTATTCTTCACATGACTGTCATTTTAAAGGTGTCAAGTGAATTCTATTCTTCTTTCTTCTTCTTCTTTAAATAAATAAATAAATAAATAAATAAGAAAAAAACCCAATATCTAATCCGTGGAGAAAACCCTTCTCTTTATTACCCAAAAGCTTTCCATTCCAACTAAAAGGGGATAGAAATATAAAGTGATTAGCAAGAAGGGAAGGGGAGCATGTGGGATTCAATTAAGTCGACTAATTGACAAATTAGGGGGGGCTTAAGAAACTTAGGGTATATTTCCTTTTTAGGGTTTTTGTGCATGTTTCCTCATCTTCCGTGTTGTAATAAAACTCGTCGTCGGTGGTATTGCAATAATATTTCCCCTCGTGAGATGATGTGGGGGGGTTTATCTTATTATTGGGGATTCATTAAGGTCGGAGAAAAACTCCTTCATTTTTACGTGCGTATGAGGGTGGAGGGGTGTTGGTGGTGGTCCATAGACACGTGCAATTGATGACAATTTGGTCGTAATGATGGGCATCCATTGTTTCTTGCCTCCCTGACTCTTTCCTGAAATCATCAACAAAATGCCAACCAACTCATCAACCCTCAATTCATTCTCCCTCCTTTATCTTTGACCGACTCCGACACATGAATTCATCCCTCCTTCCATTTCAAGGAAAGGAATTGCCCCTAAAATCTCAAATCTCTCTGAAAACCAGGAATGTGTGGAAAAACAAAATCGTAATTTTTTTTTCTAGTCTCCTTTCGGTGCTGCGCTGGATTCAATTCCAGGGAGGGGGGGTTAGATTCAGACAGGTGACGAGGATTTATGGTCGTGTAAGAAATCAGCAAGGCAATCTATAGTGATGTATTTGGACTTATTCGGCACGGGTTTCGGAAAAAGGAAAGTGGTGAAAACCATTTGGAATGTCTTTCTTCCCAAAATACTTGCTTGTACCGAATTTCAGCTCTCAAAGATTTGATCGGACTAAACCGAGTATTAAGTACTGGGTGCTTATGATTGGCAAATATATAAATATTACTAACCAAAACATATAACAAGAATTGTCCGATGTTGTTAGATTCGGTCGTGTCGAGTTCGCGATGAGATCTACGGTTTTCTTCGTGCCTTACATGGCTCGTGTCAGAGATATGGGATTACAAAAGTATTAATACGTTATCTAAAAGAAAAAGAAGTGGAATAAATTATAATAATGATAAAAGTGGGGTTTGGAATTTTTTTCTGTCTCGACTGTTTGGGGAATTGGAACTCGCTGATCTTCCCAAAGACTTAATATATGTAGGAAAGGGTCGAGGGGGGGGTTTAAAGTCTCAGAAGTGTATACCAAAGACAGAATGTTGTCCGAAGAATCTCTCCTTCATCTCGGAGAAAATAAAAGGCAGAAGGCAGCAGCAATTCCATTCCAAGGGCTTGGGATTGGAGTAGAGTTTCCCAAGCCCTCTTGCTTGTCGGTTTCCTCATTGTCAAAAAATAAATATTTAGTAATATTAATAATTTCTTTGTGTTGGCCTACAACTTTATGCGACGAGAAAGGAAAAGGAGGAGATAAGGGAAGACCCCTCCCTCCAACTCATCATCGTCATCATCAAAGGCGAAGAAAATTCCCGGCCCTTAATCCGATTTGACGTCACAACCCAACACACCAACACGCACTCCCACCTTTCGTCTCTTTCCCTTTCTGCCTTTCACGTGCCGGCCAATGTTTGCAATTACATATCGTAATTAGTAGACTTGCCATGCTTAGAATTTCATGTACGTTTATCATCAGCCATATCGCCAAAAGATCACGTGGTTTCAAAAGTGTTTGTTTTCGCTCGGGAATTATTGTTGGGAGACTCTCGTTCGTGTTAAAAAGGGTCGCGTGAAAGTTGTTTAAAAAAGGGAGAATGCATTAAGGGGAAAAAAAAAGTGTCGAGAGTTCAATCATGACGACGTTGAAAATGTCTATGCGCACTTGGCGGGGGGGTTTGGGTGGGAAAGACAGGACGAAAACAAAAACAATCAAAACCCGGAAAAAAAAAACATTCCTCCACTTCCTTCGTCTTTCCTGTCTTTCTTCCTAGTCTCCCACCCTTGTCCTGAAGGGGGAGGATGGATTGTTTGACTCCCCCCTGGCATACTGTTTGTATACATGAAAGTAAAATCTTACCCGACGTTGCATGGTTGGTAAAATTCAAACCGTATATGATTGCTTTGTTATTAACAATAATAAGGGTGTCTGCTTGTCTTGTCTTGATATATTTTTGCTTGTATGATTCTCCAAGTCAACCTGGCCCTCATCATCATTTGGTCTTTGGGTTCTATACCCAATAAACTCACGCACGAAAAGAAGGAAAAAGGGAGAAGAACCCACCACCATCGCCACCAAGGGCGACAAAGCTTTATGTAATGAAAGGGCTTTTTGTACTCCTCCTACTACAGTGTTGTTTGGATTACAGCCTTTCATCAACTTCTGTTGCCCACCAGAAGAAGATGTCTTCCCCGACCCTCCAGTGATTACTGACTGTTCTCTTCTCCTCATTCAAAATCGTTTGAATTCGTCTGCGTATGAAGTATTTGGACACTATACAAGCACGCAACTCATCGGGTTGCTTCCATTCCAAAATCACTGAATAAATCCCTACATATCTGTTTCCCCCAACCCCCCCCACATCTAACCTCTTTTCAACAATACCATTTTTTTTGTTACTATGAAAAGAAGTGAAATGTAACAAGTGAGTAAATGAGAAACGAAGATAAATTATTAAAATAAATTTATATAATTTTCTCTTTTTTTTTTCCGACCAAAATCAAACACACTGCATCAAGTGTTGAATCCGCGAACCAAACGAGGAATCAAATAACTCGTTCTGCCCGACTATCTTTCTTTATTTGATGGCTTTTTTTTAAATAAAAAATTAAATATGGACGGGGAATGTGATGTCGTTTCCTATATAATGAATGACCTCTCCCTATCGTTGGACCTCACCCCAACCCATTTCCTCCCTTCGAACGGACAAAACCATCACCTTCTCACTTTCACCACCACCGCCATCAAGTTTAAGACAACCCTACTTCCATAAAACAGAAAAACCTTAAAGGATGAAGGTTCATCAATTTGCACGTGCTATTTGGGATCACCAAGCCGAGCCCACCACCCTTTCCCTCGGTTGCAAACGCCTCCGCTCTCTCGCCCCTAAGCTTCCAACCAACAACGACGACACCACCATCTCCGCCCTCGACCTCAAGAACTTTGTCTGCCCTGAGACCTTCCCCAGGAGGCTCGACTCTGAGAAGAGCGACCCCGACTCCCACCCTTGCCCCCCTCAGGTAGTAGAAGTAGTATTACTATTTATGGCCAAGTGTGTATCAAGATCATTTATGGTTATCACCTTACTTATGGTGAAGGTGGAGACGCACCCAGGTGGGACGAGATGGAACCCGACGCAGGAACAGATAGGGATCCTAGAAATGCTGTACAGGGGCTGGGTGAGGACCCCCAATGCGCAACAGATCGAGCAGATCACGGCGCAGCTTGGGAAGTATGGGAAGATCGAGGGGAAGAACGTGTTCTACTGGTTCCAGAACCACAAGGCGCGAGAAAGGCAGAAGCAGAAGCGGACCAGCCTCGGGCTGGGACATTTCCCTCGGACGGACCCCCAGGGCATCACTACTTCCGCGGCCTCTCTCGAGGGAGGGGGTGAGAATAACGTCAACGTGAAGGAACACAGGCCGTCGAAGAGGAAGTGCAGTAGTTGGGGGTTCAAATTCTCGGAAGTGGGAGGAGTAGGGGACGATAGGAGGAGTAACGACTTGTTGTCCCGCGAGGAAGAGGGGTGCCGGGACGCGAGAACGTTAGTGCTGTTCCCATTACGCCCGGAAGGCAGACGATAACGCGTCATCAATGGTAACCCGGATGTTCAACCCTAATCTTAATCGTAATTCCATGTTTTCTAGGACAAGAAAGAGGCGCTCTCGATCCTCCCAAAATTGGACATGTTTTTTCTTTCTTTCTTTTTTTTTTCTCTGGTGTTAGGTTTTGCCGGGTGGTGGGGGGGAAGAAAGACAAAGACAAGTCTCTTACCGTCGTTATCTTAGTGGTCGTCGGACGGTCGGTCGTTGTTGTCCTAAGTAATCAATCATATTATTGTAAATTGTTGTCCCCGCGACTTCAATATACCGCGCGACCTTTCTCATATTTGTTGTCGTGACATTGGGGGGGTCGCTTTTTATTCTTCCACTGATAGATATGGGTGTGGGGGGGGATATGTATGTGTGTGTGGTTGTGCCGTCCATTTGACTAAATTATTAAACAGAGAAAAGAGGGCATGGAAAAAGGCTGGCGGGGGGGATGAAAGGAGTAATAGTCTAAATTCAACTTTTTAAGGTTAAAAGAGGAATGCCCTACGGACACTGAAGTCCAAGCCCTCTTTCCCCCTCCCATGACATAATATACATAGAGTACTATTACTAGTACAAATAGTAGTAGTAGTAGTAGTAGAGTTGACTGTCTTTTTCTTTTTTCTTAAAAGCATACTATAAATATATTATGCATGTTTTTTACATGTGCCCGGGAGCCGAATTACAAATCTTTTTTATTAAGTTTTAAAGTTGGAAGAAAAGGAAAACATACCAAAAATTGTAATGTGTTAGTTTTTGAGAAGAGAAGAGTGTGATTATCGTGTGTGTGTGTTGGGGGGGGGGGGGGAGTCTATGGAAATTATGGATACTTTATAGACTTTTTTTATGGTAGGAAAAGGTGTCGTTGATTCACCATCGTGTCACGGAAGATAGCTTTTTCTTTTTGGTTGAGGGGGCCCTCTATTTCCTTCTTCTTTTGAAATATATCAAATATCAACCAACTCTTTTTTGTCGAATTCCTTTCTCTCTCTCTCTCTCTGTTTTTTTTTTTTTTGGCTAATTCATTAATGTCTTGTTCCATGGAAATTTAGTAGATGCATTTTTTTTTTATTCCCACAATAATTAAATTTATTTATTTTATTCTCACAAAGCCTAAGGGTGTGTTGAGAGAGGAGACTTATCATTTAGTGCCGGATTTATGGGCCCATATCGAGTTTGGGGATGAAGGCCCAATTTGTCGTACCGAGCCTTTCTCGATCTTATTGGGCCGAATATAGCAGAGATCCTTCATCTACATTTGGGCCTCGGCCTGCTTTCTTTTTAAAAATAAACCAATCACCATTGAGGAGAGGACTAATAAAAAAAAAAGGAAATGAAAAAGAAAACGAGGGGGAGGCGACAAACTCCATGTGCAAGAAGTGCAACCGGTCAGGATCAGTCGACCCCCTCCCCCATTGTTTATTTACCACGTGGAGTTGGTGGTGGCGTTGCAAGTGGGTTTGGTTGTATTTTATTGGCCGGTCCTCAGTTGTCGTGCCTTCATCCCTAAAACGAAATTTGCCTAAATAACTAACCAAACCCCTCTTACTTCACGCCACATATAGTTCAATCCCTTAACCTAATTGCATGTGCCAATAATTAGAAACAAATGTACCATGAAAGAGGGAAAGGGAAAGGCCAAGAATGAGATGATAATGGTTGTAACGTAAGAGAAGGATAATTGGATGCATCAAGTCGATGCGTCTTATTTATCGATTAGGGTGTGTTTCGGTTTGAAAAATATTGGGTAATAGGCATTCTAAACGAGAATGGATGTAAAATTAAACTCGGTACACGAGAATTTCAAGGCATCGTCTGATTCCACCTACCACATTCCGTTAATGTCGTTCATTGGATGTTGCGTATCGTCTGGACAGGTTCCAACCAATAAGAGGAATTGGGTTGCCACCTTGTTCTTTATTTATAGGTGTCTAGTTACTGTTTCTTTTATGTTTTTTAATGGTGAATTCTACAAGCATCCCCATGGCTTTTGTAAGTGTTTTTTTCGATTACACATTGTGTCTATTACTCTTTTATATGGATGACGTGCACAACATGGACAAGTGTTTCTCATTTAGGGAGTTTCTTCAGACCTAAAAGAACACCGCATGGTATGATCTAATGAGGCTGGAAGAAATGGCGTAGGATTGCCTAGGTTACGATCACGCCCACAACGCCGTCATACTATACGCAAATCACATTCGCGAGAGATGAGGTGAAACAGTTTGTTATATGACGTGGTCTATTGACGACGAAACAATTGTTGCATCAAGGATGACAGATTTTGAGAATTAAGATGAGGAATCAAAGAATTAGAGGAGGCCTAACCAAGTAATGAAATAGGAATCTCCTTAGTCGACAGGATCCTGTCAACATGTGAGGGTTAAGACAGAACCGAAGGAGTCGCCAGCTAAACCATAACCTGTTGTCATCGCTCGAAAACATATATCACGAAACTAAAAAAGGAATTGAGATACTAGCATACATGCGAGTCTACTTAGCCAAAAACCGCATGTAAAATTGCGGAAGGTTTCACAGGACAGCCTCTCTGAATCTGAGGACACTACTGGGCAATGGCCATTCCCATGTTTCCCTCTCCCCCTTCTCTCTCGAGCGGCAGCTTTGTCGGTCGACCGGGACATTCTTGTAGTGTTCCATGCAGGCAACAGTTTTTCTTGGTATTCTTTTTCTCAATTTATATACATATTCATTATGGATATGAAGAATTTATTTATGGAAGTTCCTTTCTTTCTAGTTAGGGGGATTGGATGGTAGAAATGAAATGGCTGAGTGACTTATGCGAAGTTTTGTTTTATCATTGGGCCTTGGCCCATAATGATGCTAAGTGGGCCTCTTACAAAGACAAACCGTAAACCTTCTTGTCTGTATTGACAAAATCCTCTTCCTCCTTATTTTTTTTTTTAAATTATTTTTGTATTCCTGTGGGTGACTCAATTCAAGAAATCTCGAGCGAAGATCGTCTTCTTCTCTCCTTCTTCTTCTTCTCGTCGTTGATGGAATTCCCGCCGCAGTCTTGCCGCCTCCAGTTGCAGCGACAGCACCAGCATCAGCACCAGCACCAGCACCAGCACCAAGCCTCTGCCTTCCCATGGTTACTTCCTTTCGCTTCTTCCTCTGGAGTGATTGCTCCTCCCTCGTATCGTTTCCCCTCTGTTTTGAGTTTAACTCGGTTACCTGTTCTCTTCTTGGTTCCTTGTCTTCGGGTTCTGTTTTTTGAAATTTCAATTTTCAGCGACTTATTCACGGCGGACGTTGGCCGGAGTGCGGAGCCGTTCGAGTTCTTGGGGACGATTGACACTGGCGGACAGGATCGCGCGCAAACTCTGCGGTTTTCTCCCTCTTGTAGGATTTTGAATCTCCTGGGCCTGATGTGGTTGTTTCTTTTCGATCCTGTCGTCCTCTGCGTGGTTTTTGCTAAGATTCATGGAATCGATGGCCTGTCTAGGCTTTTGGATATGCTTTAAGTAGATTGTGGCTAGGGTTTGATCTATCATTATGGTCCACGAGTTTTGTTTTCTTTTCTGGGGGAGAATTAGGGCGGGAAGCATGATAGATGCGAATTCCCAATCCATGGTTGACTGATTTGTTGCAATACTATTGATTTAGCACATTGCTCTTAAATTGCAACGGAGTCAGATTATTTGGTAGTTGAGGCCGTTTAATGAGAGATTCGGAGCTGCAGCTATGTCGTGAATCAGGGCTTGCTTCAATGCTTTTCCGAGTTTTCTTAGTTTTGGCATGATTTGAAATGCTGCCGTCTTGATTCGCCGCAGGCGATCTTCTTCAATTAGTACCTCGTTCTCTACCTGCTAGTTCGGATGCTGTCATTGGAGGAACTGATTTACTGTTTGACACTGGGGTCGAGCGAAGGAGTAAAAGGTCAAAGGAGCGGGATGTTTACGAGAACAAGTCTCAAGTAAACTTGGTCGATTATTTGCAACTGGGGCCTTTGTCTTCAGGGTTACGGTTATCTCTCGGTATCGACCATGCCGAGTCTTCTGGAAACTCTACCTCGTTGCCATCTCTTTTAGAAGGAATTGAGGAAGATCTGCTGCAACAGCATGTGGAGATGGACGTGTTTATTGATCACAAGGTTTGTTCGATAGTTCCCAAAGTACCCTTTGTTATTAATTATACCATGATCATAACCTGTTGTCAGGAGATGGTTCAACTCTTTTATCCATTTTAGATGGAGCAATTGAGGCAGAATATCCTGGAGAAGGTTCACTGCAGCCAACTCGAGACGATCTCGCTAGCTGGCGTGAGATATCACCAGAACCTCCGTCACAAGGATGCGGAGATAGAAATCCTAAATAGAAGGAACAAGGAGCTCGAAGACCAGGTCCAACAATTGACTGCCGAGGCCAGCGCCTGGCGACAGCGAGCCATAGATGGCGATAGGACGATCGCCTCCCTGCAGGCTCATCTCGAGCAAGCCTACGCCCTAGATGAGAGAGAAGGGCGCGGGGACAGCGGCGAGGTAGATGGCACGGCTTCTTGCAACCGCAGGGAGAGACCGCAGACGTTGGATTGCAGTGCCTGCCGGGTGAGCCGGGCCTGCATGGTGGTGCATCCCTGCAGTCACCTCTGCCTGTGTAAGGAATGCGAGAGCAGGCTTGGTTTTTGTCCACTGTGTGAGACGTCCAAGTCAAGGGGGGTGGAGGTGTACTTGCCTTGATCTTTGTTTGTCCTAACACTCAGCACCCCCAAATTAATCTCTTTGTCCTGACACACCTCTGCCCGTGCCTAGTTAAGATTTATAAAGTAAACGCCTTCTTGTAATACTTTTTAGTGCGACGACCAGTCAAACGTTACGAGACTCGAGGAATTTGACCAATGGTTTGTCGTCGAGAAAATGGTCGTTTTCTCCTTCCCTCGTGCGTCGGTGTTGCCTTTATCTCAATCTTGTGAAAAAAGTGTATTAGGACTGTTTTTGCTCCGGGAAAACCTCTGCAAACCCTCAGTGATTTCATGTCTTTCACCTTGTCTTAAGATCAAAAGAAGCGGTTTCTTCCACCGCAAGATCTCATACATCACGCTTGAACACCACATCCCGAAAAGCACCAGGAATCACACCACTTTGTTTTCTTCACAGCGCTACTCTGGAGAATCTGCTTAAAAGGACTCCCATGGAAGACAAAAATTTTGATCATCAAAATACAAACCCATCTACACTCTCTACGACTTGCCTAACCCCCCGAACAAGACTAACTTTTTTAAAGTTCAAATGACAGCCCGTTCTAGGCACAATAATAATCAAACCATCCTATATGGCAATCCTCTAGCAGGTTTCAATTACAGATGCACACGGGTAGGGTACGAATCCATTTCCATCATTGACCTAGGGAGCCTCCATCATGGGAACTGCAGCAGATCTTTCGATGATTCTCTGGTCATCCAACTAATGGCCTTGAATCTGTAAGAGAAGGGGAAGAAAATGTTGGGAGGGCGAAAATAGCAGACAGTCCTAAAACAAAGGAAGCACCGATAGAAAAGGAGACTTGAGATTTCATCATCCGGGCACTGTTAGAAGGCAAAAGATACCTGACTGATGGATGCCCGAGCACTAGAAGGCATGGCAGGTGAAGCAGCCACCCAGTGATCCTACCGGACGGGATCTGCGGAATATCAAGGCCTTGTGGGGATTGTTCGAAGCTGGAGGAGCCTGGTTCGTCACGGCGGAGCTCCTCATTTCCTGGGCTCTCTTCTGAGCTGATCTCAGCTTTTTCATGATCTTATCCATGGAAGATGATCTCTTCTTTTCCAGCTTCATCTGCACCCACAACAGATAGTGAATAGTGAGCTTACACAGTTGATGCTATTTGGTCCATTATTACGAGGTAAGGATAACGATGGGGAACTCCTCGTGTCCAAGAGAACTAGAAACCACAATCGAACCTCGAGTTTCCTAATTGATGCCTCCGCTTTGGCCTTCTGTAGATTCTCCCAAGCCGTGATTTTTGCTTCTTCTCTTCTTGTCCTGTCAACCCAGCCATCTCAAGTTAAATGTAGTGGCTTTGATAAACGTTACAGAGCAGGTAAGCTAAGTACCCCAAAGTAAGACTCTACTGAGCAACCTCTATCATCATCACAACCCACAGAGGACTACCAAAAAAGTTGAGTGAGTAAGTAAAACGACATTTATTACTTTGAGATGCTCTTCACGGGATCTGACACATCCCAAACGCAAGATTGGACATCAGCCGCTTTAGTTTTCCATTCATCACTAGTCCCTGAGCCTTTTCCTATAATCCTGCACTTTGATTTCTTCAACCTTCCAGTAAGGATGACCCGTTCATCCACCTGGACGTCCTTCATTTCCAGCTTGGGAGAATTAACACCAAGAAGCTCCACAATCTGTAAATTGGGAGGAGAAGCACTGAAGGAAAGACTCCTTCCGGGAGAAGAGCATGTGCTTCCGTGTGGGCTCATCTGTGTTGCCATATCCCTTCTTGAAACAGCTCGTGATACATCAGTCGCAGCATCTTTTAGCTGATCTGAACTTCCATCTGTTTCTTTATGCACACAAAAATATGTTAGGCAGGAAACAAGCTGAGAAATTCATGAAGATTGCTTGCACTAAATAAACCGAGATGTATCATTCAAATTTGAAACTATTAACAGTGAAGGGAATACACTACATGGCCATATTGCAGTCGCGATATGAAAAGAATTTGTTTCTCCAAGCCATTTTCCAGTCACAGGAAAAGAATTACTTCTTTTTAATCAGATGTAAAGCTTGGAGAACAGAATATTTTGCAGATGCCGCTAATAAACATCCATTGACAACTGAGTACCAAGCCAATCCGAAGAACAAAGGACAACCTTGGGTGCCTGCAGAACTTTGATGGTCCGGCAGATCGGAATAGCCATGGATGCTAACTGACCGGCCCATGCAGGGTTCGGCACGAACTTGATATGATCCACCATTGCTACCAGGCATTCGGAATCCATCTGCACCCATCACTCCAGTGCATAGTGGAGATCTCGCCATGAAATTACCCATATTCCCACCTTCATAAATTGAAGTGGCAGGGGAGTACAATGAATGGTATGTGACTCCCGGTGGTCCAAGTGGACCACTCTTGGATTTTGGCCGTCTATGTGGCGGCGGCACCAAAGGCTTGACAAAACTTTCCGCATAAACTGGGCTAAAAATCCATCTCTCGGCATCCTCCCACTTGGATGGCAATGTCCTTCCATTGTGATTGAATGGCAAATAAGCTGCACCGCCACTCTTCATCCCAGTGTTAGACTGCAAAGGCACCCGCTCGGAACTCCAGCCCTTCTGCAACCCAATACTCGGGTTCCGATAATTTGGTGTACCCGGACTGGGGAAAGTACCAGATTTCCTGGATCCAGTCGAACCCGTCTTCACAGGTCCCATCCTCGGGGACGAAGCACTGCCATTATTAAAATCCACCGAAGCAGGCCTCCTCCTGTCTGATTTTCCCGACTGAGTCTCAGATCTGGACCTCCTCTCATTGCATTCTAAAGATAATTTTACAGCAAAAGCTAGTCAATCAGTTCACAGTGGCAGGGATGACCGAATTGAAATTCAAACTTGGGTTTGCAACGGTGTTGATCTTCCTCAAACCTACCTTTCAATGCTAAAGAAAAAGAGCTTCTGGCAGAATCCAAAGGCAAATGACCCTCCTCCTCTTCTTCCTCCTGGTCCTCCCCAACGTGGCAATCGTGGTCCTCCTTTTGAACTGCGTACGTTAGAAGCAACCCAAGGAAACAAAAAAACTGTCAGTCGTGGTGATAACGACGCTGAATGCTGGAGCACATAATTGAGGCGTTCTTACAGCCTATCGTTTTCAATTTCGTTTTCGGCCATCCAACCAGCAGAAAACGACGACAAATAATCAGACGTCTTCCCGTTTCGAGGAATGCACAGTACAAACACGCATCGATCCAAAATAGCAATATTTACCTTTGGCCTTTTCGGCCTGTCTGGTGCAGAGAAGAAAACTGTTGAGCTTGTGGTGGACTGCCGACGCGGTACCACTAGCGTTGTTCGGATCCGGATCTGGACCCTCACGCTCGCTCCCGGCCAAATGCTGCATCAGAAGTCATCATCACACCCAAAATAAAACAAAAGAAAAGGAAAAATACCATCAAATCGCAAACAAATCCAAGCAGCAGCAGCAGCAAACGAAAAAGAAAAAAAGAACACAAACGGTAGTGAGGGAGACTACGAGGGAGGCGTCTGCGTCGGAGGCGAAGGAGAGGCGGTCGACGGAGGGGGCGGAGGAGGAGAAGAGGCTGCTGGAGAAGTGAGATTCGAGGGCGAGGATGACCGAGTCCGGACTGGGCTCCCGAGTGCGGAGCCCCGATCTGTGGTGGTGCTGCTGATAAGGGGGAGGGGGATGAGGATGAAGACGGTGGTGGAGGCGACCGTGGAGAAGCTTACGGTGGTGGTTCTCGAGCTCCAACTCCTCCATTGTAACCCGTCGGTGGTTGAGTCTGGGGGGGGGGGATTTGATTCTAGGGGGTGAGGGTGGTGGAAGTCATGAATGGCCGTGGTGTGAGTTACTCTTACCAAGGAAGCCAGACAATTGGATTAAAAATGGTAGTAAAAATTCCCGTTACCGGGAATCGAACCAGGGTGTCCTGAGTGAAAGCTAGATGTCCTAACCGCTGGGCGATAACGGATTTTTTTGTCAAACTGATTAAATTATACTAGTAAACAATTAACCCATCCCACATAAAAAGACGAGAGGAAACAATTAAAAAAATGGTTCACGAATTTAGGATGCATCATGGCTTTTTGTTTACAGATGATAAAGCTTCTTGAATTTACTTACTTTAGTCCGTAAGTTCAGTTCATAATTATGTGTGATAACTATGAGTATATTGACCAATGGGTGGTTGTTGTTTCGCCTTGAGTGATTGATAACACTTGAGACTCTCAAAAAGTACTCACATATTCTAATATAGAGGCTCAGCTACTTAGTTGCATCGGAAGGAGAAATATTGAATTGAATTTGCCTGTCTGTCCTGCTAGGAACGTAACAAAAGTTTGCCCAAATCTAGTAGTAGCTCAATACCATCAACCCAACATTGAATACCCCCTCCTCCCCCTCTTCTACCTCCTACATGGGTCCACTCCAATCACCCAAATTATTTGTACCTATTCAATATTTAAGGGAATTACATCATATATTTGTGTTTTGTATAGAGAAGACGAAGTATGTTTTTTTTTTTTTTAAATTTCAATTTCTTTCAATGAAAGGAAAATTTTACGGAGAGTTTTAACTCAAGCAGGTTGAGGAGGTTCGAGCATTTTGATTGGTATTATTCATCCTGAGTTCGTTCACGAGATTCATTAGCAATCCCAGAAAACTCAGCGAATCGAGTTCTACAAATATCTCAAATGCAAGCAAATTGATAGGATGAAGGACAATAAAGATGAAGTATATCAATTAACCACTTGAAGGCCTCTATAAAGTTCGAAATGGATTCTCTTGTTTCTATTCAAGGCAATCTTCACAATGTGTACTGTGTTCTTGTTTTCATGTGAATATGCTTTTCAACTCAATTAAGTCTTTGTTCTTGTTACTCTATGACCGGAGATCGAAAAACTATGACAATCACTTTTGGTCAGACCGAAAGGCTACAATTTGATTGCCTTCGCTTCTAGGTCTCTTTCCCTTTTCCTTGTTTCCTCGCTTTTCCGACAACGACATTGACGATCACGAGGAGTCCTCTTCGCGTTCACGCCTGCACATTTTTGCCCGCGTTCCGACTTTTTTAGGGCGATCACAATAAGTCCTCCTGTCGCACAATTCGATGCATGTTACACTTTAACACATTGAGTGTCAACACCTTTATACAAGTAAATCTTATTTTGTAAAATTTAGAAAAGTAGAGCACTGGTGTTATATCATATATAGAAGGTGAATACATCGTAACGAACGAAGAAACAAGAAAAATTATATAGTTAAGAAAATTACTCCTCAAAGCTATAACAGAAGTTGTCTAAGCTTATAAGTACCTTCCATTAATTAATCTAGAATCGTTATGACTAAGAAATCATTCTTCTAAAGTCGAAGTACATATAACTTCATTGGTATTATATCAAATAGATGGCTTCACGTAAGGATAAGTTGGAGCTCATGATTAATAATGTTCTAACCATGGTGATTATTTTAAGACTTTCAAAGAATTTTTGAAGATAAACAGTGTTATGCACATTAGTGATAACAATTGAATAATTGAACATAATATGAATTTTCGTTAATATGAAAGCCCAAGTAATTTTGATATTTTCATTTTTTTTCAAAACAGATTTCAAACTTATTTTTATTTTTATATATCGATTCTAAAATTTCAATTTCCAAAAAAGCAGTAAACACGCTAGTGAGCTCGTCCGTCCACTGTATCTTCTGGACGTTGATCGTCGGACGTATATCCATCAACCGGCCGAAGAGCGGCAGCAGCCGGACACGGAAGATGGACGACGAGATTGAGGAAGGGATGGTGGTGGAAGACGAGGACCACCACCACCAGCAAGCCCACTCCTCCTCAGACGCCCCCCGTGCCTACGAGATGCTGAAGGACGCCCGAGTCTCGGCGGAGGAGATCGTGTCGAGGATCCTCGCCGTCAAGAAGGAGGGCTTGCCCAAGTCCCAGCTCAGGGAGCTCGTCACCCAGATGTTCCTCAACTTCGTCGTCCTCCGCCAGGTCCTCCATAGCTCCCCTTCCCTGCCGCCGCTCCCAATTCGATCTGTCTCCTAGGGTTTAGGGTTTTAGTTTGGGCTCGCAATGGTTTTATTGGATGGATGTTTGTTTTTTTGGGTTCTTTTTCAGGCCAATCGCTCGATCTTGTTGGAAGAAGACCGTGTGAAGGCCGAGACGGAGCGTGCCAAGGCCCCGGTGGATTTCACTACCCTGCAGCTGCACAACTTCATGTATGAAAAGAATCACTACGTGAAAGCAATCAAGGCCTGTCGGGATTTTAAATCCAAATACCCAGATATCGAACTTGTTCCGGAGGAGGAATTTCTCCATGATGCCCCTCAAGAAATCAAAGGCTCGACAGCCTCAGACGATGCACATAAGCTCATGATAAAGAGGCTGAATTTTGAGCTTTACCAGGTGAATATGCTTATTCAGTTGGCTCTGTTGAAATGGGGGAGCGAGTCCAGTCATTGTATCTATGCGACACAGTTATCTTTCACTCAATTCCTATTACATGAATGGTCACTTCAATATGTGAAACATGCCAGTTATTTGGAATATCCGCATCAGAGTTGCATTTGCAATTGAAATTTTTTATGGTCCCTGCTCCCGCAATTTGTTTATCTTACGCCTTGTTTGTTAAAGTAGTTTTGTTTACCTTGAACAGCGTAAAGAACTGTGCAAACTTCACGAGGAGTTGGAGCAGAGAAAGAAGAGTCTTGTGGAGACAATTGCTAATCGAAAGAAGTTCTTGTCAAGCCTGCCTTCGCATTTGAAGTCTCTGAAGAAAGCTTCGCTCCCCATTCAGAACCAGTTAGGACTTTTGCACACTAAGAAGTTGAAGCAGCATCATTTGGCGGAGTTGCTTCCTCCTCCTCTCTATGTGATTTACTCTCAGTTAGTTGCTCAAAAAGAGGCATTCGACGACAATATTGATTTAGAGATAGGAGGAAGTGGGAAAGATGCACAGACTTTTGTACGCCAGCTGGCGATGAAGGACTCAGGTAAGTAGTTTCTTTATGGCTTTAGTGGTTTGCACTAAAGAATTGGCAAATACTTTATAGAAGTTTCTGTCTGGGAGTTTAAAAACCTTTATTCTGGAAGAATAAAAAATTAATCCGGTCTAGTGATTAGGAATTTCATCCAATTCGGAGTCTTCAAGATTGGAGGATGATGCCCCAGATGAAGATGATGATGGGCAGAGAAGGAGAAAACGACCAAAGAAAGTCCTTGGTAGAGAGAACCTTGAGGGGGCCGGCTTTCTTCAAGTTCATCCCCTTAGGGTCATCCTTAACATATACGATGATGAAGCTCTTGACAAGAAGTCTGATAAGCTTGTCACTCTGAAGTTTGAGTATGTTTTAAAGTTGAATGTGGTCTGTGTTGGCATCGAAGGTTCCAATGAACGATTGGGTAACATCTTATGCAATTTGTTCCCAAATGATGATGGCCTCAACCTCCCTCACCAGGTACAGTTGACTGAAGAACTTTGTCTTCAAGTCCCTGAAACCCATTTCTCTTTGTTTCATTTGGTTGAAAATCCCTCTTCTGCTTGACAAGGTTGGCTTTGGTCGGTTTTGTGTTGCAGTCAGCAAAATTAGTTGTTGGCGATTCTCCCATATTTGATGAGAGGAAGTCTTTCCATCCTTATAAGTGGGCTCAGCATTTAGCCGGAATTGACTTTTTGCCTGAAATGTCACCATACCTTGTCAGCAATGAGAATCCAAGTAGTGAAATGACCCAGAGCGAGACTGCTACAAATGGAATTTCCATGTACCGCCAACAGAATCGTGTGCCGACCATCCTGCAGAGAATTCGATCAAGAGTGAAGGCTCAACTGGCTCTTGCGTGAGTTATCCTGTGCATTACTAGAGTTTGTGACTGTGACAGAACGATAAGCGAAAGGGGAATGAGTTGAAAATGTCTGAAA
Organism: Melastoma candidum; assembly: GCA_023653495.1. Taxonomy (NCBI): domain Eukaryota; kingdom Viridiplantae; phylum Streptophyta; class Magnoliopsida; order Myrtales; family Melastomataceae; genus Melastoma; species Melastoma candidum. The sequence continues at coordinate 20,143,454 of CM042883.1, read as the reverse complement.
TATAAACCGAATGGGAATAATTGTCTAATTGTGTTAGAAATGTATTTATTATGATGTTCGTTATATTGGATGGGATTTTTATTGCGGTGTATCTTCAGTTTGACTGTTCTCTCTGATTCGTATTTTCTGAGCTATTTTATTTTCACTGCTTGCTTGATGATCGAGGCAGTCATTTAATATTTGTGTTAAAAACAAACTTTTATATTATTTTCTTGGGTTACAGGGAACAGCTTGAAACACTTGACAAGCTCAAGTGGCCTGCTGTAGATTATAAATGCGTTCCCTGGGGGTCACGTTCCCCATTATGCAAACTCCATTCCTGGTCATCTATGGGTTCCATATCAAGACAAGTCTCACCTCGTCCTGTCATGGATGTGGAGAAAGTTCCAGAGCCTGTGGAGGGTGGTGGCCCTTATGGCTCTAAGATTTCAAAGGATGATGTAGTGACTTTAAGGGAAGATGGGGAGCTCCCATCATTGGTTGCCGTTGCAGTTGTTGCAGATGATTATGTTGTGACTCCTTCAAAAGTTTCTAGCTTTGAACTGTCCCGGCAGGTTCCTTCGACTCCAAAAAGTATATCTCCACTACAGAAGGTTAAATCGCTGAGTTTCAAGAGAGTTGAAACAGAGTTGGATATCTTGCTAGATTCTGATAGTGATGGGGATGAAGGAAGGGCAGCGCATGAGGTGGAAGATATTGATAAAGGTTACCATTTGGAAGATAAGTCATGGGTGAAGTCCGGCGTTAGAGAATTCTGCCTTGTTTTCTCTAGAGATGATGGTGGATATGAGCACTCAAAATTGGAAGCAAAGGTAACCCCTGTTGCGGCTTGCTTTGTTTGTTTCTTTTCTCATATTTAGAGGCAGGTTGTGATATATTTGTTTGCCGTGCATTGTTGTTGCCATTGTCATTGCCTCCATTTACATTGTCATTTCTGGACAACCAAAGAATTTGAAGTTGGCTTACGTAACATAGTTGAATCCATGTGAAGTGGATTCTAAATCTTGTGTTTCTTAGGCTCCCAGCATGGTTGTTTTATGAATCTAAACCCCCATGTCCATTGGCAGATTGAAATAAGCATGGAGTACCCTCTTAGGCCTCCACTGTTCTCGTTGAGCTTACGCACTGCTTCTTCTGATGGAATTGGGAAAGACAAGTTTGAGTGGTATAATGGACTTCGTAACATGGAGGCTGAGGTAAATGTTCATATCTTGTAATCTGTTAATGATGAATTCATAGTAAATGTGTACATGCATGCCTCTTTGTTTTTCTCCTGTTATCTCCCTAGCACGGTAAACATACTTCGTAAGTAAACTTCTTGTGTTCTTGTATTTTGGAGCCTGGATGTCTCGTTCTGGTTAAAAAGAAACAAAGTCCGTCATCAGTGTAGTCCTTTTCACGGAAAGTTTTACTTCCTCAATTTGCCAGTCATTTCATTTAGAGTCATATTTTGATTAACTATTTCGGGCTGACCATGCTGCGTTGATCTCCAGGTTAATCACCATATGTTGAAGAGCCTGCCCTTGGACCAAGAGAACTATATTTTGGCTCACCAAGTGCATTTTCTCGCCATGCTTTTTGACAGCTACCTGGATGAAGTTTTTCGTTCTTCCAAGAAAAGAGAGAGCACTTCAATCATTGATGTGGGCTCGTGCGTACCTGCTGCCGGAGAAATTTTGTCTAGACCATTCAGAGGTCGCGATCGCCGGAAAATAATATCCTGGAGCCATCCTCAATAGTCTCAGAAGGTACCAGGAAGGTAAAATTTCTTCCTTCATCATCTTATCAACACAACGAGGCAAGACGTTGGGAGTTTACTTTGGCAACACACTTATGAATTCATTAACTTATATGGCGGGATTTGATGTGATCATTCCCATCTGACATTTGATTAGAGCGGATGCAAGCAGTCCCGATTACCGTAACTTTTTCAAGCATGATTATGTTAGTTGCTTTTAATCTGGAATGTCTCATTTTCTGGTAGGCTAATTTCAGCTTCAGAAACTTGGGTTATACGTAATTCAGTTGTTGTCTTGGGTTGAGATCAGTAGGAGGGGCATGTCATGATTTGAAACTCAAAGTCTAAAGCACAATGTCGCATGTTCCGCTGCTCAAACGGCTCTCAATGAATGATGAAGAAGATCATACTGTATTATCTAATCAATAAGGCCATGAACTCTGCTTCATCCCTCGAAGACATCAAGAAGATGCCAGAGTGACGAGAGATGCATACATCAGCCTAATATACATGGACAGAACTCATGTGCTGCATCTACGACGGGAGGCAAGATTATGTGTATGCCAGGTCTACCAAACATCGTCCTGCTAATCCCCAGTTTGGTATTCTTAATCACCATGGCCCAGTTTGTGTTCGTCGCAGGCATTGCCTTTTGGCTCCCCTCTGTGTCGTTTTCATTTCAGCAACCTGTCCCATGGTTTCAGAAACAGACTCAGATTTATCCAAGAGCCGATTGATACTCGAAGACAAAGGTAACAGACAATCACCTGATTCTTCTGCATCTCAATTATTTCAGCCTGCAGGAATCCGCATACAAACAGTGAGCCATGATCGCCACGCTATATTATCACTAAAGTCAGATTGAATTGGTGAAGAAGCCTACCTGCTTCTTCCTCAACTCTTCGTTTTCCTCTTTCAGTTTAGCAACCTCGCCTTCCAGCTCCGTGGTGTAAGCCTGGTGAAACCAGAAGAGATCACAGGCCGATCAGGACAATGAGAGTAATCTGTTCCCCTGCTATCTTGATGAAACTTGCGAATTGGGAAAATGATATGATTACCTGCTTACGAGCACGTGATCTTGCGGCCGACTCCCTGTTCTTTATCATCCTTCTCTGCCTCCTCTCCACTACTTTCTCCACCGTTGCACTACACTTCCTTCCCCTAAGACCACCATTGAAAACATACGGCATAGGTGACACGGATGAAGAATCCCCATTCGACCGTACTCCGTCGAATGAGACTGGATTAGTCGGTGAATTCAACGTACCGACTATAGGGGCAGCTCCTAACCCAACAATTCCGAGTCCTTTGCCCTGCAGGACACCAGTTTGTACCATGTTGTTGCTCACCACCTTATCTGGCAATCCGCCTCTGATTCCATATAAGGAAGGAGTCGCGGGATTCTTTGGAAGAATCTGCGGCACAGTTTGCACTAGAGATTGCTGTTGTTGCTGCGGCAGCTGCTGATCAGGACAAGCCCCGTTTAAGTTCTGTGGCATGCTGGAAGGATGAACAGGGATCAAATGATTGTCGTCGTGCAAATTCTTCATACCCATTAAGTTCACTCCTTTGTCCAACTTAGGAGCTCCTAACCCGGCACCATTGTCCACAGGCATGGGATCACTGAGGAAACTCCCATTACCGACCTTATCACCACCAAATAGCGCGTCTTCCCTCACAATCCCAGCTTTCACCAGGAACTCCTCTAATGTTACTTCGCCCAAAGTTGGTTCTTGCTGCGGCATCGCCGGCGCCACCCCTGTCTCACTGCTCTCCTTCTCTGGTATAAACTCCTTTGCTATGTCCTTCCATACCTGGTCGACGGTCTTCTGACTCAGAGTCCGCGGGAGAGTCAACGAACCCTGCCTCTGCAGAGTACCCCCCTGAACTTGCCCGATCGCGGAAGCCATGAACTTGTTCTCCTCTCTCCATATGCTCTTCAGCAAGTCGTCCATGTTCATGGACCCGAAATCCTTACTCGGCCCACCCAGCGAGCTCTGGAACTCATCGAAGGTTAGGGAGTAGACGGATGGCTGCCGGGTCAGCTGCAAGCTACCCAGTAGACCACTGTTCGCCGCCTGGGGCGGTGGCTCGCCACCCCCAGAGTTGTTGAAGTTGAGGTTATTGCTCCCCATTTCCTCTCCTACAAATTTCTGCAAATCAAAAGGAGGGATGGGAAGAACCCCCCCCCCCCCCCCCCAGCAAAGTAAATGGAGGTGAGAGGACGAGGTCAACAAGTGACGGTTTCGTGAAGATCACGCAATGGGAAAAGAAACCATGCGATATAACACCAAAGACAGAAAGGAACAGATCATCGTCGGCTTCGACTTTTGATAACGGGGAAGCTCGTTTTCTGGGATCGCCCGCCAAAACGAAGAAGAAGGAGGAGAAGGAGAAGCAGCGGGAAACAGGACTTACAGGCCGTTTTGGTTTGTTCGTCAGCAGATGACGGCGCAAACAGACAGAGAAGAAGAGGGAGAAAAAGGACGGTTGGGATGATCCCCCGTAGGTAATAAATAATGTAATCGATTGATGGAGAAGAGCCAATCCTGGCCGTTAAAGTGGTGCGATCATGTCCGTCCACGTCGATAGTTAGTGGACGGTGGGGATTGGGGTTTTTGTTCAAGGGATAAGAATCATTATTTGTTTTGACGGGGACAATAGGAAGACGTGCAAGGGTCAGTCAGGATAGATCACTTCCCCCACACATACACTCATGTTTTTTATTTTCAATTTCTTTTGCTTTTCTCAATTTATTAATGCGGCGGACTTTTGGGACTCCTTTCACCTAACTCTCACCTACGAACGACAATCATTCCAAACAAAACGAAAGGATTTCCTTTCTTCCTTTCCTTAAGACGCCGGTGTTAATGTCCAAAAAAGCTTTGGCTTCGCGACGACAGGAGATGGATCTATCATTGTTGGTTTCCTTTATGGGAAGATCAGGTTGTACTCGATCAGTTCGATGAGGCAGGAGGCTAAGATGGCCTTTCCTGGCCTTGGTTCGCCTATTACTCATGTGGATGTAACATTTCATGGAAAATAGATTCTGGGTACCGCGGATTCGTTGTACCTGATTCTTATTTGCACGCTGTTCGCCGACAAGGACGGGAAGATGAAATCCGGCTTCAGTGGTCGTATGGGAAAATAATATTTCGGCTCCACTTTGTAAAGTTGACTCCATTGGATTGGCATTTAGCTGGAACAACAGGAGGGACAGTTCTCGTGGGTGAGATGAACTGCTGCACTTTTCTCTATCTGAACCTGCAACAATCTGTCCGCGTTGCCACATTTCTATTTGAATGTTTTTTTTTTCCTGCGTGACTAAGGTGATGGAAAACAGAAAGCAGGAACGGCGCTACGGTTGGTAAGTTCAGTGTGATTTGGAACTTCCGGCAGGTGAAGAACGGTGCTCATGAGTGTTATCTCAACCAAGGAGGCCTGAAGAGCTGCTACTGCTACAAAATAGTCCCAGAAGAGGAATCTATTGTGGCCAGCCGCTTCATGCACGAAAAGTTTGCGGTGACAGATTCTTGTGAGGCTCCATTGGTGATTGCTACCCCACTGAAAGTTAGCTCCTTCAGCATATCTAGCCGACACTGTCTCCGCATTTTTAGGATTTCTCCGATGTGTCATATCTCGTCTGGCAATCATTTGCTTTAAGGATGCCACGTCTTAGGATACTGAACTCATTCCTGGGAATTTTCTGCGGCTTAAATTGCAGTAGCATGTGCTGGCTTGATTTTTATGTATCTTCGGGTTCTGCTACTGGTTGTCATGTAAATATTCGAAAATGAAAACATTCCACATACAGCGTCCGATGAAATTGCCCACCTTGTGGTCTACGACATGATATCGATCTAGCCTGAGTTTTGTCTGCAGAATCCTGCAAGACTGTGTGCAGTAAACATTAATCTCCAGAAGAACTGGATCGGTGACTACACGTTGCTGAACAAAACAGGGGAAGCTAAACGTGTTACAGTGTTGATTGAATGTGGGATAACGCTAAATGTATGTCAAACAAAAATGCTCGAGAATCAAACAGACCGTGACCTTTACGAATGACGTTGCGTCTTTCTTCTCGCCAAGAACAGTAGTATCCGGGGAAAGAACGATTTCTTCTTCTTCTTACTGGGTTTTCCTTCTGAGTATGCCTCGGTCTCGCTGCTACTGGGCATAGTGGGGTAACCAGTAGGGTGCTCCGGGATCCTTATGAAGCTGCTGGGTTCCTTTGTCTCGTCGTAACTCTGCATATTCCCGAACGAGGTCTCCACTCCACGAGGACTTCCGTCATCCTTCCTCTTCTGCTCGTGCTCGGCTCTCCATTTCCTAAACTCTTGTTCTACTTCCAACTTGCTTGCCTGGGACTTCTCTGCCTTTTCCATCGCGTGACGGAGCTCTTCCTTTCTCTTCGCCTTTTCCAGGTTCACCTGCTCCAATTTCTCCAGGCATTCCCGTTCAGATTCTTTCGCTGCGTCGATCTGGGAAACCGCCTGTGCCACCCTCATGTTGGCTTGATCCTCTGCCTCACGGGCTTTTCTGCTCAGTTCATAGTATTCCTCGAGTGATAGCTTAATTCTATGGGTCATGTCGCCATCAGAAGTGATTTCAGTTGATTCGCTGTCTTCTAATGCTTTTATGGCTTCTAAGGCCAGCTCCTCCGAGGCTTTTGCTGCCTCGATCTCCTTCAAGACAGCTTCTAGTTGACTCTGCATTGTAGTTGCCCTCTCCTTAGCTTGTTCCACTTCTTCGTTCGCTAAGTTTAGATCCTGACGAGCACGTTGAACAAACGATGTTGCACGGTCAACCTCTCTTGCTAACTGTTTTGGAGATGCAACCATCTTCTCCTGGTTCTCGTACTCTCTTTCCTGAAACAGAGAAATTTCCGACTTGATTCGGTCCAACTCTGCCTTGAGTGACTCAACCGTCAGCGATGCCAGCTCTTCGTTCTCCTTAATGGCTGTGATCGCCATTCTCTCCGCTTGCAACTCCGCCTCTAACGAAGCTGCAGCAACTTTCAGGCTGTTCACTTCCGCTGTCGTTTTCTCCAAGTTCGACTTCACCGTTTCTAGTTCACTTTTCAATGCTTGAGGGTCGCCTTTCAGTTCGTTTCCCTCTTCCTTCTCTTGATTCACTGCAGATTCCATGTACTTCGCCAGTTCAGCCTTCAAGTCCCCGAGCAAGGTCGAAGCCATCTTGAGGTTTGATTTCAGGTCTTTGACAGGCTTGATTTGTTCATGCAATTCTGACAATTCTTCTTCGACCTGTCGCAGTTCCTTCTCCCAATTCAGACACTCCTGTTCTTTCGTCATGGCTGCACCAATCCGCTGCTCCTCAGCCTCGAGATGGGCGGCTTGTGCCGACTCCAATGCCTCCTTCGAACCGATCAACTCTATACTTAGCTCTTCTACCATCCTTTCGGCTTCCCTGGATGCAGCAGTAGCCTCTTCCGCTTTCTCCATCGCCGATACCTTATCCTCCACTAGAGAAATGAATTCCTCTTGCAATGCTTTTAATTCCTCTTTCACGGTGCTGAGCTCTGAAACTGCAGCCGAATATCTCGCCTTTGCAACTTCTAGCTGTGCCCTTGTTGCATAACTCGCTTCGTCTTCAATCCCTTGCTCGATCTCTTCCATTCTGAGTTTAGCCAGATCTGAGTCTTGCCTTGCTTGGTAATCCTCTGTCTGCGCCCTTTCAACATTTAGCTTTAAATCTTCGATAAGTCTCTTGGTGCTGTCGAGATCCTTCAGTACTTGCATCTTCTCTTGTTCGGCGTTTTCCGACCGCTTCTTATACTGTGGAATCTCTTCCAGGGCCTTCTCTAATTCTTCTTCGACGAATTTGCGTCTCTGCAGTCGACAAAAACATTAAGCACTGGGATAAGCCAACAGCAAGTGTGCACGAGAGTGATAAGCTACGAATTTCTAACTGGAATGCTTCATACCTCCATGGCCTGAACTTTGTGGGCTTTCCAGTCGAGGATACCGCCGAATTTCGAAACAGCTTCCTTCACGGACTCAATGGGTGCGGCCGTATCGATTAGCCCCCTTTCATCCACTGTCTTGTCATGATTCAACGAATGATCAACAACTACCATGGGGGACTCACGAGCTGTGTCGATGTGTAGAGAATTTGCCGGATGATCGTTGACTTCCATATCCGCCTCAACGGATGCGGTATCCACAGTCAAGGAATTAAACGAGAATGGGATTTCCTTTTCTTCCGCGGCTACAGCTTCGCAACTAGAAGTCCCCGCAGGTACAACCCTCACGGGCTCGTCGATCAAAATAGGAGCCGGCATCAAGAACACCTCCGGGGGAGGAGCCCCCGGTTCATCTTCTGAGGAAACTGTGGATTTCGGAGCTACGTAAAAGCTAAACGACGTGTCTTCAGCGGCGGGGCCTTCCACCGCCACTACTTTCCCTTCATCCTTTTTGTCCCGATCCTCATCACATTGCGTCAACAGGGGATCGACGCCGGGACTCTGACTCTGCATAAAGATACCATCAACCAGGTCATCTCGCTCCCTTAATACATCGGCATTCGCACGGAAGCCCTCATCCCATCGGGGATCTAACTCGACGGGCGAGGGGGAAGAGTGAGGGCGGATTGGCGAAGCCATCACCGTCGATGATTTCACATCTTCCATCCAAGTAAAACACACGACAGGCTACAGGAGCTTCTACGATCAGCCCAGATTTCTGCAACGATTTTTAAAAACAATCCCCCCAAGAAGAATAAAAGAGAAGGGATGCAGTTATAACTTTCTCGACATTGTTCTAAACAGAACAACAAGGAATTTACCAAAACATTGACGAGTTCAAATCGAAGGGAAATTCGGACAAAGGGGAAACGATGGAATGGAATGGGAGGTACAAATGCTAAAAATAAAGGGCAAGTGTCAAAATTTAGCCTCCCTTTTTTACCTCTTAAACTGTCTGGACGGCAATTTGTCCTAAAGCAACATTCCATTCCTAAATACCAAAAGACAATTGTCAGTGACTTGAATTTGATAATTTTAGAACAAAAAACCCCCCAAGGAAAACACGTGTTCTGGTACACCACCGAGTTAATTTCACAATTCCATGGGGCTGGGGGTAAAAAAATAACACAGACAATTACAACAATGAAATATCCAACTCTATTGTGTACATTAATCAAGATTCGCGCACCCCGCCACCTCCCTAACCTAACTCCAAGTGCCAGGAGCCAGAAGCTGTAATCCATGATCAATGGTCGCGTCCCGGGGCGAGCCTCTCTCTTTCTCTGCAGCAAATACCATCATCATCTGCAATTCAAGAGGCTGCCATTAGGTCGGAGAATCTGGAGAAGTTGAGTGCAGAGAAATAGTTGCATCCTTCCCGCTGGCGTGATATCGAGGTCGCTAAAACTCCTAACAGAAGAAAAACCCGAAGGAAATTATACAAGAGAGAGGATTTTGACCTGGACAATAGGATAAATGGAAACCAGGACTTTTGAATCCGGATCCTTCCAACAAGTTTCTAGTCCCAGGTGATGAATGACGTTTCTCAAGTTCTCATCACTTCCTGGATGTGTTGGGAGTGGCTTTTCCCAGGTGGTATGAAGATGAGATCCTCCCATCCTGAGTTCTTCTCACTTATCTGCAGAAGTTATGAGATGTAATGACGATAAATGACCACAAATCCCATCTTTAGGAACGCGGAGCAAGGGTCTGACTAATCATACCTCCATTTTCCGCAGGACATCTTCCAAACTTCCAACCTGTAGAAAAAAGTAGCATATTTGTTACAACACACGCAAGGAAAACAACTGCTTTCGGAGTCCATTCCAACTTGACATGAAATGATAAGCACGGTTACACGATTAGAACACATTCCACAAACAAACTAGTTCATCATCATTTGCATTATTTCGTGTAAAGGAAAATGGCGCAAGATAGTTGCTGTTCCAGAAGTAGTAATGTCAGCCAGTAAAATGATAAGGATATCTTATAAGACCTCTCTTCCAACAATTGAGTAGCATCAAACGGAAATTTTCCCTATGAAATCAGCTTCGCTTTTGTTTGCCACCACCATCCAACCAAAATAACAGCAAGTAGGAAACGCCAGCCAAGTAATACCATGATATGTTGAGAACTGCCTCTTGATGCCCTGGAGATCATCGACAATTCCTTTTCAATATCCTCCTACATTAGACAGAGACAGCAGTAATAGAGTCCGCAGAAAATCTGTCCTAAAGGAATATATCATTCGTCTCAAACTAAAATCTACCTTACGGAAATATATTGGGCAGAAGCGCCTATTCTTTTTCTTAACCACCAATAGATCAGACTGCAGAGACACAAAGTACCATTAACGCAGGGTAAGTTAATATGCAAAGCTGGCTAAGGATTTTCTTTAATACGCATATAAACTATTATGTCTTATAACACGAGGGTAGGTGAAAGGGTTCTGTTATTTCCACGACAAACACAAACCGGGAATTGGCCAGTTGTTTTCATTGTTACCAAAATGGTAATCTACCACAAGATGACTTAGAGGGAAGTGACAAGGCCCACCTGAAATACCGGAACCCCATCAAACCCTCTTTTGTTATCTGCTGCTTTCAACTAGTACAAAAACAAATGACCATCAGCAAGAAAGGAGACATAGTTACAACAACATGATCGCACAACCACACCTAAAGAATTTCACATGAAATATACTAAATAACATCTCTGTAGCATCTTCAATCAAGTCTGAAGTTCATATCTCCTTAATCTATGAATTAGGGAGTTGCATACTCACTTAATCAATTATTTAAGATGAGGTACAGTACACTAAGTGTTCTTCTATCAAGGGTAAACTAAGCATCCGCAGCCTTATGGCATTTTGCTGTTAACAGAAGGAAACAGCACAACCAAAGAGATCTGGAAAAACTAAAAGAAAATCTATTAAAGGAAAAGTTAATACCAATCTTAAGATACCAGTGCCCATACAACATCCATTAGAAGTTTTCTACCATGTCTTTTTTTTTTTTTAAATCTTATTGAAGAAAATAACAAGAGACCATGGTCAATTTGTTTCTGAGGAAGCTCTGACGTAATCGACCTATTATGTCTATTCCAACTCAATCTTTCTATGATACCCATAATAAGGACAACAGACCTCGAGTGCATTCTTTATTTGAACTGGATCAGGCAGGAACCGGAAAGCAATTCCTTCAACCTTCAGCAAGTATACCTGATGAATTCAAAACAAAAAATAAACAAAGAAAGAGAAATCCAAAAATATTACCTCCCACATCCGACAAATAAATATAATGCATTCCCGCAACAACTCAAAACATAAGCACTCATACCGAAGAATAAGACAGTCATAAGAGATAATCGTCTGAACGGACCAGACATCATAAAATCTCCAGGTAAATACTTAAAACTTCACCAGCAGTTTCTCGTGAGACAATGCCAAAAAATTAAACAAACAAATGATATTACTCTTTGATAAAAGGGTGACCTCATAACGAGGTTTGTCGATCTCCAGTTAGGAACTATTCAATTAAGAAACACAACATCTTCGATGGATATGTGCGACTAATCACTGGCAGAAGGAACGGGAGTCTTTCTTTCAGCGCAGGTAATGCCCGGAACACATGGATCTCCATGTTCAGCTTTTTCACCGAGCATACCTCGTTAAGCGTGATCGGCACCACTTTTGCCTGTCCTTTCAGCTCTCTTCTTCTCAACCTCACCTATAAAGATAGTCAAACTACCCAAGCATCAACATTCCTGCTCAAAACTGACATCGAAATTCCCAACCCCCACGACGCCTAACCTGAGCCAGGAACGACTCCGCATCCTCCTGCCTGAAGCAAAGCAAACCGATCGACTTACTCCCGTCAGGATCCGACACGAGCACGAACTCGTTATTCGAGTTGCTTACTGTGTACACCGACGTCCCTACCAAGCTCCTCGCCACGTGTCCTCCAGCTACGGGGGAGGCAGACGAACCCCTCGGCTGCGTAATCGAGGCGAAAAGAAGAGGAACAGGAGGAAGATGAGGTCGGGAAAAGCACTTCGGGGGTGAGAAGCTCGCGGACAGGGAAAGGGCGAAGCGGCGGGAGTCGTCGAGGCGGCAGGAGAGGTCAGAACCGAGGCTTTTGAGGAAGGAGGGGAGGGAGAGGAAGGGGTTCGTCCTAGTCGGCGGCGGCCGGGGGCCGGTTAGGTTGCGCCGTTCCATTGGGGGTGGGGGGAGAAGAGAAAGAAGGCGGAAGGAGGATGGGAAAGGAAGGGACCGACGGGACGGAGTGCTCGGCGGAGCGGTTGATCTAATCTCACTTGCCGGTGACACCAAGGCTGTGACAGCCCAGTGAGGTAGCGCGTGGTTATTTTGTTCATCCGGCTCCGTAATAATGGGCCGAGCCGTAGCATAAAGTTGGGCCTAAAGGGACCAATTGAATAACGAACGTCCCAGCCCACCTCAAATTAGGGCTGCGGAGACAATTTGGTCGGCTCGACAACTTCATTTGATTTGGGCTTGATGTGACAAGCAATGAACTTCTCGAACAATTCCTTCACGTCCCAATTACAAAAATTACTCTCTAACACACCCGAGGTGTGTAACTTTATTATTTTTTCTATAATTAGTTAATAATTACATCATCATAATTGTTTTCTAACAAGGTAGTCCGCTAATAATGAGTTTGTGTTATAGTTAACTAACACGCCAGTCTTTTTGTAAATCCAACTAATGGAAACGGGGAGAGACGAATCTTGTTTAGGCCCGAATCTCTTTTACCCATTTTCTATCGAATGTCTTTCGGCCACTTGGGACCAGTAAAAAAATTCCAAAAAAAAAAAAGCAGTATTCCTTCCCCCCAAAAGCCCAAAAATGTAATTTAATCCAAAGTACAAACGCAACTTAGGCACATCCCACCTTTTGCTTTCGCCACTGTAATATATATATAGACCAGCCTTCATTCGTTGTAGTTTTGTACACCAATCTCACAAATTTTAAGGCCGTGTCTTGCGTTGGTCTGAGAGGCGAGTTAGGATATGGCCAGCGGCTACGGGACACGGCAACGTGAGGTCCTGCAGCGCCTTGATGGGAACGATGATGGAACCCTCAGCTTGTATGAGCTGGCCGCCGCGTACAAGAAGATGGGCGTGAGGTCGCCCATCCAGCATGCTTACTCTGCGCTCCTCTCGGCCGACGAGGATGGGGATGGGGCCATTAACAAGGAGAGGGAAGTGGCCTATGTCGCTTCTTACTTACGCCAACCGAGCTACGGCGCCTAGCGCTTGCTTTTTGGGGAATACTTTTCCTTCTTGTGTGTATGGACGACGCACCTGGCGTTCTGATAATCCCGTGTATGTATGTCATGGGGTGTTTTATGGCGCCGTGTTTCACGAAATAATCGGTCCAGCCGATGTCGTGAGAAAATAAACAAGCGAATAATCATTTGTTTCCGGATTTGTTTTTCCATTGAAATGTTTAAAAAAAAAATGTTAATGCTTCTGCTTGAAGGATGCTGATGATATAATCTTCCTTCAACTTGTTAAACCACAGTTTGTAGCAGCCATTAGCTTCACGAGATGGAGATTCTGTATTCACGGACAAACTCTGTGTGGACATCGGCCTCGCGCTCACTGATGCGGTTAAGGCCTCCCCGAAAGGGGCCTTGACTTGTATCCTCGCGAACACGTCCCTCGGCTTTGAAGTTGAGCATCCCATCGCCATTGGTGTTGTACTTCCAGAAGTAGCTCTTTACCTCCTCCTTGGTGTTGGTCGGCAGGGGATCGCCATCTCTTTTCTTGTTCCAGTGGATGATGGCAAACCATAAGATCTCGATCGACGGCAAAGCATGATTACGCATTTTTCCTGCTAGTTCTGTCCATTCGAGTGAGGTTGATCACCAGACATCACGAGCACCTCCCTTGCCCTTTTCAAATAGATTGAGAAGTGGTTTCCTCCATCGGCGAATACGCTTATCCTTGAACCATATTGAATCGTCTTGTAAGAATACTGTTGACCGCTAATTCCATTAAATTGTTTACGATCAGGTACTGTAAGATCATCAATTCGTCGTGCACGGCTCTGGATAACTTCACGATTGACAATTTCTCCTTTCGAACAAACCCGACTAAGAAATATACAGTATGTTGTCCGGGATATAACAAATGAATATTCAATATCCGGCGACAGATGTGGCTAAGAAAAATACAAGAAAGAAAGAATCATCATGACAGAGGATGTTCTAGCAATTACAAAGGCTGAGCAGCTAAATCAGTTTTCTTTTACCGTTTTTACCAAAATCAGGTTGTAGACTTTTGGTTTCTGTAGCCTGTCCGCGTTGATGTTGTTTGCTGTCGCAAAGATATAAAAAAAAACTGCTTCTGGCGGTCTGAACCATGTCAGCAGCCGACGGTTGATCAAGCAATGGAGACCTCAGTGTCTGAATTTCCAATCATCGCCCGAGTTTTATGAACCGTCTCGCCATAAATTAACTACTCCTGTATCTTTGGAAAGTGGTTTACATATCCACAGGAGGAAGCGGCATCTTCCAGAAGTTCCAGTTATTGAAATCCTCCTGGAAGTAATTACAAAAACCCCGGAGACCAAACCCGATTAGACATCAGACAGAGTTAGCGCGACATGGTGCGTAGGAAGTCATACCTGTTCTGCCTTGTTAGTTGGCGGGAACATCCCATGAACAAGAGAATGAAGAGAAGTATAAGACTTGGTATCAACATGCCTATTGACCACAACCTCGCCCTGTGAGAAACGAGATTTGTGGGAATCAGCCGAACGTATGTAATCGAACATAAGCGAGCATCTGAATATGAAGTCGCATCTCCCTTCTAACCTTGGGGTTTATGATGAAAATTTTCCCTTTTGGAATCCCAACCTTGAGGTAGCTAATCTCGTCCGTGTCTCTGTTCCCGAATCCAGCGTAGAATGGATTGCAATCCGAAGGGAACAATGACTTGATCTCCTGGTAATATTTTTGCCCAGAATGAGATCCCTCAACAGAACGGCCAGACATTTAAACTGAGAAAATTGCTGGCAGAGCATAAAACTGACCTCTAAGCAACCTATCTTGAATTCATGAGGCTTCCTAATTATCACTGCGAAAAGGGATAACCAATCGAAAATGAGAAGGAAACGCTAGATAAAGGCCCCACGAAAAGCTTAAAATCACCCCATGTTACGCTTGCCGAATTCAGAACGCCAAGGAAACATGCATAAATAAGCAATCAAAAATGTACTCAGAATCGTCAATATTATAGCAGTTCAGTGTTCAAGTACCTTCCCGATATAAAGACGGAAAAAGTCCATCAGGGGAGATAACAATAGGCCCGTCAGGCAAAACCTTTCCGTTCTGCAGAAGAATTTCAGATATAATCAGTCGCGACAGATGAACCAAAAGGTAACAGTAAAGATCAAAGGGAAATCGGGCAGTTTCCCACATTGTGAATGTGCTTCAGACTTCAATACCTGGTTGAGATTGATCAAGAATCGCCTGGTGAGGCAGGCCTGTGTAATGGCACGTGCACTGAGGAAGAGCATATGATATCCGTTCTCCTGCGATGGTATCTCACACGTTAGCAAATCCGGAGAAGGCGATGTCTTTTCCAGCTACTTCTTTTACCTATATCTAGTCTCACTAAAAACCAACACGATTTCACAGTTTTTGAGAGTTCTGTTAGCCTCTGGACTGGGTGACAGGGATGATGCAAACCTTGATGGCCGAGTACAAATTCGCTACCCCAACATGAGACCAATCCATCCCCATCAAAGGCATGAACTGACCTAAAACATCTGATCTGCGAGCGAACACGAGGATAATTGGAATAAAGGAAAGAAAGTAAATAAACTGCCACATGCTTAATCAGTCTTTGCTAGTTATCTTACTTCGTAATGGTTCCATCAACATCCGAAATGATAACCCTGCTATTCCATTTCCATAGGTAGATCCTCGCTTCTACCTGTCCAGTCAACAAGCATAAGCAAAGCGATGGACCAGGGAATAATTGCCTTTTTTGATAGTTTTAGAACGTATGAATTGCAAGATTGAAGCGTGTATTCCCAGGGTACCTGTTGCTTCCCCAACATCGATGTATAGAAGAGGAATGTCGCAATGTTAGAACCCTCCTTCAAGTTCAAGGAAGCAAGCTGGTTGGATGTTGGTTTGAAGACTCTGACCATCTTTCTCGCTAGTCTAGGCCGAATGGTTTCACTGCCATTCATGTGGCTGGAATCCGGCGAAGAAGGATTAGACAAGCTTCCTCTTCCTGAGGTACGTGAATGCAGCTTTAGGAAACAAACGACTGGAAATTAAGACCAAACGAAATAAAGAAGTCCAACTTCTTACCATCTCTGGGACTGTCCGAAAGCGAGGACCCAGCCAGTGGAGCGTTAAAGTCAAGGGACTGACTACGGGAATGAGGGAGAGAATGTTTACTCTTGCTTTTCAAGCGAGAAACCATATCGGGCACCGATTTGACCCGTTTCATTCCATTCATAATTCGAGCCGTCGTATTTCTCCTAGGGCTCCTGACGTTTCTTGGACTTTCATCCGAAGTACTATGGCTCGGTGATTGTTCATGGGAGGATTGTGCTCCTCCAAGTGGTGAAGCATCAAGGACATTCTCGCCTGCTTGACCAAGCACCCGTTGCGTTGATTCTTTGTTGGAACTTAAATGAAACCTTACTGTCATGTCCGTTTGGCCTTTGCTCTTCCCATTTGCAGGACCACGAACGTTACATGATCCGACGCCGCCATTGCTGGATCCCGAGGGAAGCAGAGGCGGACTTGGGGTGCCTGTGTTGTTCATGATAACACTCTCGCCATCCCTCGAGGCATGATCTTGGGAGCTGCTGCAAGTTTCAACAGTCTGGAGCAGAGGTTCCACTTCTGACAGCTTCCCTTCATTTGTCTCCCGAATAACATCCTGCACAAAGGAACGTTACAGTCATTCACTGTTGCTGCTGAATCTTATTAGATGAAATCTAAGACATGCACACTAGAATATGCCGGCAGGCGACCTCTCTGTCAACTTGCGGAGTCTCAGGAGGGCTCACAATGCCAGAAGCAGACTTTATGGAACATTCTGATCGTGAGAGAAAGCTGCTTGAAGTATCACTGCTAGTCTGGCTTTGGTCAGTCTGGCTCTTCTCCTCCGAAGAAACGCTGCCTGCAAAAATACCATCCAATCTCAGGGAAGTTTACATTTATACTTTCCATAATTTCCAACTCTAGCATGAGAATTCTGTATCTGCACAATTCGTTCTACTACTGATGTGGTTTCGCGGAAAAGGTCACTGGTAAGATTTTTGCGAGAAAAATTTACCTACTGTGGGCCCGCTTTCACGAGAGCAAACATTGAGTTCGCGTGGTTTCCGATCTTCTGAGCTTCTGTGGCTGTGCAAACTCACTTCCTTCTCCCCATCACCAATCTCCGGAACAATAACATCAGAATTGTCAACACTGCCATCAACACCTGCCTTCTTTAACTGTTTCAACCTCCTCCTAGAGTACAAGTTTGTCGACCACTTGAACTCAAGGAGCTCCGCGACAATCTCCGCTCGATCCATCGGATCCCTCTTTATGACATCCGGACCAAATTCTCCTTCCTCGTCAAAATCATCCCCAAACGACCTCCCATAACAACTCAAACACGTCTGACTGCTCCTGGAATAACTCCTCGCCTTCATGTGATTCCTGCTAGTATCAAAATTGAAACTTTTCGACTTGAAGTTTCGCCTGCCTCCACCTCCCTGTGGTTTCCAATCTGTGTCCTCTTCCTCCACCTCCTGAATAAAATAAGCCTCCCCTTTGTGATTCAGATACATGTTGATGTCCGCCTCGACCCCATTGACGCACAGTTTCACGATCTTTTCCTTCGTCTTCAACACGCCCTGGAACTTCCCGAACCTCACATACCAAGGTGATGATTTAAACGTGCCGTCAGGCTGTTCTACGACAATTATATCGATTGCTCCTCCGAAAGGATGAAATGGGCCGGAAACAATGTACGCCCCCTTGGAGATATACCTCCCTATCTTCCCCACCGTTTCCATCCCTTCCCCTCCTCCTAATCTATCGTATCACGGCCAGTGGTTGATTCTCAGCACGCCTACTCAGAACAACCAGGAATCGCGATCACAACTCACAATGCCGAGGATCCATCAGCTCGGAGAAGGAAAAAAAACACAAACTTTCCAACAGAATGGATTCAACCCAGAAATCCTCCAATGTTCAAGTAGTCAAACAAAAACAAGACACGAAAAAGGGGCTCGCAAGGGAAAAGGGCGAGTCGGGTTGCAGAAAACGACAGGGAGGGAGGTGGGAATAAATTTTAGGGAGTCAGGGTGGAGGAAGCTGAAGATGTCTATTTAACTAAATAAGGGGGAAGAATATGAAGAGAAGACTCCCCTCCCCCCCCTACCCAAGAACAGGAAAGCAACAACGAATTGCAGGAGAAGAGGAGGACAACGTCCTCTTCTTCCTCCCCACCCAACTCAACAACGTCGGAAATGTGCCAAACAGCCTACGCTGAGAAGAAGAATCAATCATCAAGATGGAATATATTATCGAATATTACTAATTGCAGAGGAAACCCCCTCTCCCTTCCCCTGTTTCCTTTCGTTGTATTTCTTTCTCCTTTTTGGTTGGGAGGGAATGTTCGTTGTTCATCCGAGACTCACCCCCCGATCCGATATCCTTGGCAAAGAAAATATTGAGGAATAACTTCTTGTTTTGTTGTTATTTGAAGGTTTCCGCCGGGGGGGGGGGGGGGGGGAGTTTGGAAGACGACAACCTCGGAGTAAGGACGAGAAAGGAGCCATGTCATGTAATGCCATGGCCTTCACTTCTTTCTTACGATTGTGGGGATGGTGGTCGGAAAATAACGAAGCCATCCATTGTCAGAACACGGCCTAAAACGAAGACCCGACCCGACAGATGAACAGCAGAAGGCGCGATGACCCTGTTTCCATTTCAAACACTCCCTTTACATTTTCATGGAGCCTCCCGGCTCATTTGCCGGCTCAGAGTAACAAGATATGGTCGGGCATTGTACAATGGAATGTAGTCGATACACAGGAAAGAAAGCGTACCAGGAAACAAAGAATTCTAATTTTACCTCTGTCGTGCAAGCGAGAGCCACGACACAAAATGTCAAATGTATCTTAAGAGTCTAATCCCAGAGGGGAAGGTCTTCAACGACGCCAAGGGAGATTTCGCTCCTATACGTAAAGTAACAAATTCTGGGGCATTCCAATCTTCTAACAGTGGGGGATTCCGGTGAAGTTGGAGTTAAAAAATATGTTATCTATTGAACACCCGAATGTCCGGTCAAATCCTCGATTCTGCTGTCCGAGGGCAGTCGAGGAACCTCAAATTGCTTTGAGGCAACACGGGTCAGTCCACGTTTCTTGCCTGAAGTCTCGCCGAGGCTTGGCTAGTCACTATCGCTATTGTGCCGAACTGTAAGTCAAGTGCAGATAAAGTGATCGCGCAATCCGTGCAGCAATGTGGAAGTGGAATGTTCATTTTCAGGAAAAGGGCATTTTCGCTTGAGCAGTAATCCTCTTTGATTCCACGAAAAGTTTCAAGAAATAATCAAGGAAAGATTGAAAGAATCACCTCCAGAAGGTCTTTTCCCTTCCATGGCTTCTTTCTTCTCTTGACAGGTAGAACATAGGAAAGGGCCATCCCAAGGTCGCAATTTCCGAGGTGTGGTTGAACCAGCATGTATGGAGATTCCCTCCCCTGGCTTTAGCTCCACTTGGCATACAGCACACATAAACAACCGAAACATATTGCAGAGGGGGTATTTTGTATCCAACCTGCACATTCGAGCACCGTGTGAATCAACAAGAGAAAAAAAAAAGCTAAGAAAATGGACTTGTTTGGAAATCTCATGGGACCTTTGAGACAGAAATGCAGATCCAGCCTCATATAACTCCTCCACGATATCCGGTTCAATGAAATCTTGATCGACTTGAGACGATGATTCTGATGACCTTTTACGAAACATGCCCTTGAACACGCCTTTACCCGGCTTCCTCGGTAAAGGAGCCGGTGGCTTCTCTGGCGGTAACATGTCAACAACAATGCATGTCGTGTCATCTCTAAGTCCTTTAAATTGTACAGCTTCCTGTCCAACATACAGTCACAGGGAACAAACATGAGTTGCCATGCTAAATATAAGTTGTGTCAACAAGGCATGTTCCCATCTTCTGAGCGAAACACTGGGAAAAAAAATAAAGTTTGGTTACACTAATGAAAATAAAACAGTTGAAGAGGCCACCAACCAACTCACTTTAACAATTTGGGCAGCAGAAGCATCCGGGGACATCCCTCGACAACAATCAAGTGCAGCTTCTGCACTCAATGCATCCCACACGCCATCGCTAGAAATGATTAGCCTACCTCCCCCAGAGGATAGCTACAGGAAAAATATCAAGTTCAAACTCAAAGGTCCTCTCCAAAGGAAGATTATAGATCACTATTCATCAAGGCAATGACAGGATAGTAAGAGAAACAATGGTTAGTAGAAAGAATTGTATCTTCCTCAGATTTACAATGATCACAACATATTTAGCAAAATAAAGGGTAAAACTCCGTACAGGTGGCATCCCACCAAACTGTTGGAATATTTACGCGAGAAACTAGATTCATCCAATAAAGTTCAAGAGACACGTCTTCGGAAAGTAGAGGCGTACCTTCACTTGCTTGACGTAAGGAACAGGAACAATATATTCACCAACATCCACATCCCCTATAGATCGTGAAAGACACAATCCACCCGGCCAACATCTCAAAGGACCAATCTGAAAATTATGCGACCCCAATCAACAATTGATCTCCACATTAGATATTTAGTGACTACATTATTGTTATGATGTCAAAAGATCTGGACCAGGAATCCCCATTGCCATCAGACACTGGAAATATCCCCAGCTCATGGTTGCAGGCATATCATTCAGGGACCCATATTATCTAAAGAAAAGAACCAGCAAGGACTGAGGCACCCATACCTCAGCACCGCCACCAGTATTCAGGCGTCCAACTTCCCCTCCACTTTCTGTAATCCGAACCCTCCTGCAGCAGTTCAGGTAGTCCTTCTCAACAGAATGAAAAGTGGAATTACAAGCTAAAGCAGCTATAAAATTTGCAGAAACAACATACTCTTCCTCGTTGCACTCGAGCCGATGATCAGCCGACAAATAATAGATGTCCCCCTCGGCAGATTCAAGTATGCAACGGGAATCCCCAACAGAGGCGACCGTCACGGTCCAACCTTCGATGATAACGAAAGTGACTGTTGTTCCTGAAGTTTGAGCTGCAAGACATTCATTTTCCACTTAGCGACCCCAAGAACCACTGTAAAGGGCTTCCCTTACATTTTGTATCTAGGAAAGCATGTCCTAGTTTTCAAAGGAAGAAATTCCTACCTTTCTCCTGAAAGTCTTTGTCAGTCTTCACGAATCCTGCTACTAATGCTCTAGGAAGTGCATTAACCCATTCGTCTCTGTTGAGGTCTGAAGGAACAGCCTCTAGTATATTGCTTAGGAGATGTTCTTTCGCATATAAAGCGGCTGCGGATCCATTATGCCCATCAAATAACTGCAGGGAAAGGAAAAACAGAAAAGAAAGGAACATAAGTGATGGACATCGATAATCCCCAAGATGTCTGCCACTTAACTTGTCTAAAACAAGATTACAACTATTGACCAACACTGCCTTAAAAGAAAAAAAAAAGACTATTTCTTAAGCTGCTCTTTCAATCAAGAGAAACTAATTCGCGTTACTAAGAAGGATTATTGTCCAAAACACATCATGGCAGGCGATCCTTCTCTTTTCACCCGGTACATGATTCAATACTACCATCGCTCACCCTCGATCAAGCACCAGCCTATCGAAATCAACCGGGGATATCCGGGAAATAAATCACCGGATAAACGAGGACTTCACTCACAGCGAAAATAGAATACATAGCGACGCCGTCCCCAACGTTGCGCTGGCATTCCGCCTTGACTAGAGTGTAGTCCTCCCCTTTCTTGCTATGGCTGGCCTGGCCGTGCACAATATCCGGCCTGTCGATCTTCTCGTTGGCCAACTCCCTCTTCAGGAGCACCGATAACGGCACGGTCTGGTGCTCGCTCCTTGTCGACATCTCCTTCCCCTTCCCTCAAACCAACAATAGCAACAACCACCGAGAATCTCAATCCCGCAATCCCCCTCGCATCAAACCACCGCAAGAAATAAAGAAGAACCCAAACCAATCCTGAGACAATAAACAATCGACAATCGACAATCAGCCCCGGCCGCGGACCGCCCAGATCTAAAATCAACCGAAACAAATTAAAAAAAAAAATTGAAATGAAACCGAACGGAGGAATCGAGGATCAAGAAAGAAACTCGGTCACATTGCACCGATCGAAACGCGGAAACCGAAAAACGACGAAACCGTCGGACGCACTCGCCTCGACTCCGGAACGATCTCCTCCGTCGCCAAATAAGAGGAGGGACGAAGACCCTCGAAGATCACGAGAGTCAAGGCAAATGTGGCATCGCCCGCGGACAGGAAGGACGGGGTGGGGCAGGAAGAGGAAGAGAGGGAGAGGAAGAGAGGGAGGAAAGAACGAACTTCGTTGGCCGGATTAAAAAGCGGAAACTTAAAAGGAAAGCTTGAATATAATAATAATAATAATAATAATAATAATAATTTTTTTTTTTCGTTATTACATAAATAAATCCGTTAAAACTTCCAAGCTGTCGGAGTTTGGGCACATGCGGGTGGGGGGAGCCGTGCGGTTAATGGAAAAAAAAAACGCGTTACTTCATTTATTACGGACCTTTTACGGTGCCGGGGGGGGGGGGGGGGGGGGGGATGTCAAATGATGTTAAAATGTGAATCCCCCACGTACATTCGACCTCGAATATCGAAAACGAACATCAAATGAATGATGGTAATAAAGACAGATATTCCATCTGGCCAAGAAAAAAGGTTCCATTCATGGGCGTGATTGCAGGTATGATTGAACACGAACGAAATGACTACTACTACTATTACTCCATCATTGAATTAATTTGATTTGATATCATCGTCTAATATCATAAACTTGACCATATTAAGTCTGTTCTCTTTTGGGAACAGCTGGAAACCTTATTGAATCGGGATCGTTTTAGTAGTGGTGTGATGTGTAGATTGTTTTGGAACGGGGAGTGGGTCGTTGTTTTCCAATCCTTTGTTTTTTCCTGCCCGACCGAAATCCCCGCCACGGAAATTTCCTAAATCACGGGGGGAAAACACCTGCCCTGCTAATGTAAGTAAATAATGCTTTACAACCCAAACCACACTGCTTGTGTGGAGACGACCATCCGCAGTGTCTCCGCGTGGACCCCCTCCCATCCCCCAATGCAACACGCACTAAAACAGAGGAGGACGCGAAATGGGACAGAGCAACGTGCCCCCCAAATTCCTATCCTATTTAATGACTTAACTAACAGGTAACATTTCTCTCCGATTCCTTTAGTCGGAGAGGAAAAAAAAGAAGAAGCATGTTGTTGCTATCAGGGGGGGAGGAGACAGGCTGGTGACACCATTCGGACAAGAAATTTTGGACAGGCAGTCATGGGGTTGATTGGCGTGTCTTGCACAATCAGCTAACAAAAAACAAGACTCTTCTTGGAATTATGTAGACCCGGTTAACGGATCAGGGATCCTTGTTTTCGTTGAAGCCGCTGGACCTGATTATGTAGACCTTCATCGTGCTCAGTTTCGTCAGCTGAAACACCACTGCGTCGCCATCCGCCAAGTCGTGATCCCTTGCGAACCCTTTCCACCCTCCACTGAGCCCGTTCTTCCGAGCAAGGTACACTGTGGGGTATTCCTCGCCCGCCTCATCGACCAGCGTCATGACGCCATCGTACTTGGGAAGCTCTGTCTTGCAGAAATGGGTAGGAAGGCCCTGCATAAAATAGTCCCCCCCCCCCCACCCCACCCCACCCCACCCCACCCTTGGATAAGAACTCGCTGCAGTCTGCTGATTTCACAGTCCGATTAATCTCGTGTCCAGGGTGAATGGTGAGTATTTACCAGCCAGAAGCCACCGGACACGTGAGACGGAAGCATTGATCTTACTAAAGTCGGGTACAGTTTCCCGAGACTGAGTTCCAATTCTTCGGCCTTCCCCAACGCGTATTCTCTTGCTTCGGCAGAAGCAGACACGAGTCCTGATGCGTCTCTTCCTTTATACGTCCTACAAATGATGCAGGAACCATCGACATTTTACGAGGAACCAAAACACGTCCCCAATCAGTTTCACCAGCGACATCGAAAGAAATACCTTCTCCTTATCGCCATGAATCTCGGCACTGACTTGTGTTCAACCGCCACCTACGCAACAGCTTAAATTCCTCAGCTCATCAAACCATCTTTCAGGACAAATCAGATGTCACTCCGGGAAGCATAACATCGAGCATCGGGACTTGCCTATTGTTAGATCAAAATCAAACATCTGGCAGCTGAAACAACAGAACAACCAACCAGGCCTTCCAATGACATGCCTAGCAAGCAATAAAACACCAAACCACATAGGGACAGTGGCGAAGACCTGTCGAGAAGTCACACTTACATCCCTGTAGTCAGGAGCAGGCAGGTTGGCAACACGGCTCGACCGCCTCACCACCACCATCTGTTTCTGCACAGTAAGCAGCTTTGCCTGCTTCTTCATCTGAACCCCTCCATGCCAGAAAAACAAACAAATGTAACCACCCACACGAATCAATCACAAAAGGAAAATCGATTGGTCGATCGGGGAGGATAGGAGAGTACGGGGGAGGGTTTTGGGGAGGGAGTGCCGACGAGGGACTGGGAGAGCTGGGGAAGGTTGAGGGCTTCCATCCTCTTCTTGTTCTCTTCGACCCTCCGCTTCCTACATTCCTCATACGACATCTTCTTCTTCGTCTTCTCCTCGTCCTTCGACACCCTCTTAGCCCGAACGGAAGTCGACCGTTAGGGGTTCAAATTCAAAAAGAAAACAAAAGGCTGAGGGGATTTGCCCCAACTTTTCCCATTACTAATTTATTATATTCATTCATTCTTTCCAGTCGATCCGAATTTCTTTACTATATTTGGTTTGGTAAATGATCAACATTATTTTGATCATTGCTTACGGTGCCAGTGAACTTGGTGCTACATAATATAAGTCAACTATTTAACCACTCTCCAAATGTTTTGTCACTAATGACGAAGATTCAACCTAAACCTCCCATTAGTTTGTCTCCAAATCCCACCTCTTTCGACGAATTCTAGCTGATTCGATTGGACAACATTAGGAACGTCGGTCTTACATGACATGGGAATTGGATTGCACCAACGTAAGCCATGCAAGAACGACCAATCCCGGTTCAGCTTTCAACATCTCTACGCGTCGTAACTCGTACCCCCCTCATGCAACTATAAAAACAATAACCAACATTTTCCAGGCAGACGACTCGCCTGTTTTCAGCCAAAGGGAAAGCGGAAAAACTCACTAAGGTTACATTCGTTGCCTGTGTTCTGAAATGGAAAAGGGGTCGCTGTTGTCACGACCGTCCCCCGCGAACGGAAGATACATAACCATACTGTGCATCGACGGCGGAGGAATACGTGGCGTCATCCCTGGAGTGATCCTCGGCTTTCTCGAGTCAGAGCTGCAGGTACGTTCTTACATTGATTGCCAGGATAACAGTTGCATCGATGGAATATGCCTGTGTGTGTAATTTTGGCCGGAATTTCAGAAGCTGGATGGCGAGGACGCGTGTATTGCGGATTACTTCGACATCATAGCAGGGACCAGCACGGGCGGTCTGATCGCTGCCATGCTGGCGGCGCCGAACAAGAACAACCGTCCGTTGTATGGTGGGAGGGACATCACTGACTTTTATCTCCATCACTGTCCCAAGATCTTCCCTCAGTCGAGGTTGCCGAAGAAGCTGGCAAACGTGAAGAAGCTGTTGAAAGCCGTCCGGGGTCCAGCTTATGACAGCAAGTACCTGCGCAGGCTTGTGAGGGAGAATCTAGGTGATACGAGGCTGAGTCAGACGCTCACTAATGTCGTCATCCCTTCCTTCGACATCAAGACCATGCAGCCTGTCATCTTCTCCAACTTCCAGGTGGAGAAGAACCCTAGCTTGGACGCTTGTCTCTCAGATATCTCCATCGGAACATCGGCCGCTCCCACGTTCTTCCCAGCATATACTTTCAAGACTTTTGATCAGGGTGGACAGGTCAGGGAATTCAATCTCGTCGACGGAGGTGTCGCTGCAAACAATCCAGTACGACAATTTGCTATCCTTAGCTACGACATAAGTTAAAACGATGGTTCTCACAACTAATGTGAGATGTATGCAGGCACTGATTGCGATCAGTGAAGTGACCAAAGAGATAAGCTGGGGGAACACGAACTTCGGCTCAATCAAGCCGACAGATTATGATCGCCTCTTGGTTATTTCCCTTGGCACAGGCACAGCCAAGTCGGAACAAAAGTACAGCGCCAAAGATGCAGCAAAGTGGGGAGTCATGGGATGGTTAGTGAACAGGGGATCCGCACCATTGGTGAACTTGTTCACCACAAGCGAGCCAGGACATGGTGGACGTTCATCTTTCCACCATCTTCCAGGCTATTTCAGTCAGCTGCGACAATTACCTCAGAATTCAGGTAAACTACAACTATATAACGTCATAATTGCCTTAGGGTGCAGTCATGGGTCCATCGCGGGAATAAACTGTCAGCAGAACCAGTTCATGGAAGAATGCGTGTTGTTGCAGGATGATACGCTGGTAAAAGATTTAGCTTCGGCAGATGTGGCGACAAAGAAGAACCTAGAGGATCTGGTTAAATTTGCAGAGGGATTGCTCAAGCAACCAGTATCTCTGGTCATTTGGACAATGGAATCTCTGAACCAGTCAATCGAGGCACAAATAAAGATGCCCTCAGAAGGTAGACCAAATTCTTAGCCATGTTACGCTTGACATCACCCTGGGCTTGTTCACATGATCATGCATGTTTTGTCATCATACCTTAGGATGGCTGTGCGACTTTCCGAAGAAAAACGGATCCGGGAAGCAAACTCCAAGACCAAAACTGGAAGGGAATGACGCTTGAAGGATAAAATGCAGATGTTTTCTGCCTCCCATGTACCTTTTGCCGTTGTCTTATACTCCTATGCTGCTGTATTTCTTTTATTCTAGCACAAACATTATTCGCGTTGCCTCAACTATACTGTGTGAAGCACGTGAAACTATTTCCATGGTTTTATAGCTTGCGCACCAAAAGAAGCATACGTAAACAGTTTGGAGATAGTTCACACTTCAGCCTCTAGCAAAGAGCAAACTCGAATAATGTTCTAAGGTGAATAGAACAAATCAAAATTGGGGTTAAGAGTCTCATTCACACTTTCCTTTGTTCTTTGAACTAGCCCATGCCAATGGCTGAAACAGCGGGGAGTAAACAACATGGCGAGAAATTATCATGACCAGTACAAAAGTGGTGGCAGCAAGGAAAACAATGCCAGCTATCCAGAGTTGCAGAAATACATTCTTGCCTTTAAACTCGAGAAGGTAAAACCCCAAAAAAGCCAATGGGTCTGAGCTCCGATCCATAACACCATGCAAGCCAAGCCATTCCATTTTAGACGCATGTTGCCCCACCACAGAATTAAAGGCAGCAAGCAGAAGAACCACACAAAGTACTGTGTTGTGATGACCTGTCAAAAGAGGTCCATATCTCGGGACTGATCAATAACCAAATCTTCTCTCAAAATGCAGATCCCTACGAAGCTAGTATCACCAGAAGAATGGCAACCCAAAAGAGTAACAGTAGATGGTCATGGTACAGGATAACCTGATAAATACCTTGTAAGGGCCACGAATGCAACTGTTTGAAGAAAAAGGCAGAATGGCAGGTCCCATGCAAAGCAGAAAACAAGAGCCAATTGCACCATAAACTGAGGCAAGAAGGATATGAGCTTTTCCACCATGGAGAACTCCCGGTCCATATGAAGAATATGTGGTAAAAGTATATCGAAAAGTTGTGCCTTGGATCGGTGCGACCAAGATGATAAAGCAGTGCTTCGTGCAAAAATTCCCACTCATACAGGTAGAAGCTGAATCCAGTCAATGAGAGGAACACAAGGGTAGAGATCACCCCAAAAGCATTCCTCTCCTTTGAGAACAGGCCTTTCAACTCACCCAATGCATTTAATTTGGCCACAACTCTATCAGTCTGGATGGACTGACTCTGGGACGGACTCCAAACTTTAACTATCTGTTTCTGTCCCAGTTGGCAGAGACGTGGATCAAGGAGAAGGATGATGGGAAGAGCATATATGATTGGGTATATACGGAAGTGGACTATAAGTCCGTACCAAAATGCTGCCTGTATAACAGCTCCTGTGAAAATAGGAGGGGATTAAGCATATATACTTTGTGCAGGCTCGGGTAAAGAAACGAAAAGACAACATGAAATGAAAAGACAACATGAATATCGTTTATCGCTTATCACAAGTAACAGTAGGTAATATAAGTCACGGTTTTGAGCAAATGGTGAAAATAAAGATACTTCGATCAGACATAAAATGACCCACAATATGACAGCAAGACAGCAGGCTCGCAGTTCACACGGGTTCCGATGGAAACGTGAAAGGATTGAAGAGCCACGTCATCAAACAAGGGTCGCTGACTTTTTCAGGCACGCCACGCTTATCAAGAATCAAGCGGAGCGGCTAACGTCCCGTGCGTGGGACGTCCCCCGTATTGTATTAATTTCGACCCTGATTTAGTACAATATATTAACACAAATTAGTACACTTGTTATTACTACTTGTTATTACTAACGATGTGCTAACTACATTGTTAGTACAATGTACTAATGAGTACTGTTTTTGTACTAGTATAGTTTGTACAATGTACTAATGGTCACTGTTTTTGTACTAGTACAGCTAGTACAATATACAAAACTTTTTTAGTAACATTTTTAGTACATTACAGGTGTACTAATTGGTACAAAACAGTAACAGTGATTTTTAGTACAATGTACTAACCATTACTAGTACAAAAAACAGTGACTAGTAGTACAATGTACTAACCACTGTAGCTAGTACATCGTCAGTAATTACAGTGTACTAATGGGTACTGTTTTTGTACTAGTACAGGTAGTACAATGTACTAATGTACACTGCTTTTGTACTAGTACAGTTAGTGCATTGTACTAATGTACACTGCTTTTGTACTAGTACACTTAGTACATTGTACTAATGGTACTCTGTTTTTGTACTAGTTACAGTTAGTACAATGTACTATGGATACTGTTTTTGTACTAGTAATTGTCTGTACAATGTACAAAACTTTTTTAGTACATTTTTAGTACGTTACAGGTGTACTAATTGTATAAACAGTAACAGTGATTTTTAGCTACATTGTACAAACCATTACTAGTACAAAAACAAGTAAACATTAGTACAATGTACAAACCATTACTAGTATACCAACAGTACGATTAGTACAAATGTACTAGTGTACTAGTACAAAAACAGTACGCTTAGTACAATGTACTAATTGTACTAGTACAAAAGCAGTGTACATTAGTACATTGTACTACCTGTACTAGTACAAAAACAGTACCCATTAGTACACCTTGTAATTACTGATAATGTACTAATACGGTGTTAGTACATTCGTACTACTAGTCACTGTTTTTGTACTAGTAATGGTTAGTACATTGTACTAAAAATTACTGTTATTGTTTTGTACTAATTAGACACCTGTAATGTACTAATAAATGTAATAAAAAAGTTTTGTACATTATCCTAATGTACTAGTATAAAAACAATGACCATTACTAACTGTTACTAGTACAAAACAGTATCTATTAATACATTATACTAACACGCTAATAATAATAAGTGTACTAATTTATGTTAGTATATTGTGCTAAATCAGGGTCGGACTTAGTACAATGCGGGAGACGTCCCGCGCACGGATTATAGCCGCTCCAGAATCAAGTGTATTAGGCACACTGCCGAGCAAATCTGCGAGATCCACCTGACCAACAATTCATTTCAGATTCGACCGGACAGCATACCAGCAATCCCTAACGGACGCAATCACCCAACAAAAACTCATCAACGCGATAATGATTTCCCTCAAAAACAAGGGAGGAGACCGCACCTGAGGCGGAGAAGAGAAACTTCCCCCAGGAGGGAT